>OVBX01004973.1:0-13759 GCA_900406325.1 Erucastrum elatum
TAATTGTTTTAAAAATATTTTCTTGTATAAGATTTTTAAAAAGGAAAGTTTCTAGAAAAATCTTATTTAATTGTTTGACACATGTCACAATCTTAAATATATAATTGACATGTGTCGCGATCATGTTAATTAGTAACTTTGAAAACTAAGTTTTATATAATAAGATGACTACGATATAAGAATATTTTAATAAATTATAAAAAGGAAACTAAGATTATCAACAAAAGAGAAGGTATGACTCAAGAATCGAACATGCACTACCGCACCCGTTAAGAAACACCAGTAAGGATAAAGACCACTGGCCAATCAATAATACAAGTTAATGATTTGGCCCTTAACTATATCGAAATATTGGCGCATAAAGCCTTGACTTTACGAATTTAGCCCATGGCGAGCTCTGATTATATGACATACTTTCAATTTCTTATACATATTAAAAATAAATTATGTTCGGTGATTAAAACTGGTATTAATTTGATAACTTTAGTTTTTTAAGTTTTTTATTTATCATTATTAACTGATAAAATATATAAACTTTATTTTTCTAAAACATTTTTCTAAAAACAATTAGAAACATAAAAATATTACTTTTTCAAAAAAAACATAAAAATATTAAGTAATAAGTTGTGTCAGTCGTTCAACAAATACTTTGTTACTTTTAATAGCTATTGTGGTGGCATACTCATGTTGAATTCCATCAAATGAACCATAGTATATCTTCCATTACCAAGAAAAGAGGAATTTTGAATTAAAAATCATAGAAAATTGCTTAAAACATAGAAGAGGAATAGAACAAAGCCAATTTGAGGATAAAAGTGGAGTTGAAATATATCGTAGTAATCAGTAGTGGGAAATTTCTATTGTCAAAAATACAGTCCAGCACACCCAATGTCTTAAACAACAACACATTTTATGTGGTCCGCGACGATTTTCTTCATACCTAGTTTATTTTTTACTTTTGTTGTGATTAACTTACCAAAATTCAAAAGGAAAAAAACTTGGTATATACAGTAAATACTGATTATTCGTTTTGAATATGTGAAAATAAGAATGTGTTCGTTTAAGTTTTGTTTGTGTCCCATGCATGCAGTATACTGAATCGTGGCAAGTTGCTGTTCCCACAAACTCCACTATTGCTGCAACTTCTCTTGCCCCTGAAACCAAAAAGTATTTCTTGAGAGATTTTGATTAGCGATTAGAAATTGACATCATGAGTAATTGAGAAGAATCTTAGGTACTGTGTTAAAAATGTTTTAGAAAAAAATGTTTTTGAAAGTCAGCATGTAATAATCAATTAGAAAGGTAATTAAACAGTGATAAATGTTAATTTTATTTTTTGTCAGCAATAAGTTGTTTATTTGTTTATGCTAGAAAGTCAGCTTATAACAATCAATCAGAAAGGCAATAAAACAGTGGTAAATGGTTTTTTTTTTCAAACACAAATGGTTTATTTATGTTTGTGATTTTGTACCACACCTTTTCGTTATATTTTTTTTATTAACCAGAAGTATTTGGATCGAAACCTAATAAAATTCTTGGGGCAATAAACAACTAGTTCGATTTCATGTTTTCCATAAAATTTAAGATATCGTTCTATTTTGTCTGGCCAAACAATATCAACTTAATTCCTAACAGAACTTGAATTAAAAAAAAAAAATGTCGATTTATGTCCCCAAGTCTCTCTATTTAGCATCAAGGCTACCACCGCTTGTTTTAGTGTCAGATATCCAATGATACAGCAGATAGTAAAACTTCACTAGTGCTCTAAAGTAAAACTCATCACTACATTTAAACACAACATAAACTTTGCTTCTCCTTTTACGTATGACAGTATATCCGTTGTTAATTTAGCGCTCCACTACTTACTTAATTCATCACTACATTTAAACACAACATAACACTACCGACACACTGATTTTATTTTCTAGTCATGTTTTTCCCTTATTTCCATTTTTTTTCTTTTGTATACATAACCTAAATTTTTGCAAAGTCTGTGTGGCTGTGTAAGTAGCTGTGACCAATTAGTCAAAGACTAGCAAGTTAAGCGTACATATATGTTTATGTGTTTCTTATGGCTATCAAAACCTTTTAAGATAGGTTTAGATATTCAAATTTTCAAGCATTAAGAGTAGAACTGTGGGTATTAGGTAAAAATACATAGTAATATGGAGACAAGAACTTAAATTTAAAATAAGATTTCGGGGATATAGTGGTCTCTCGCTATAATGGGTCACTTTAAAAGATGCACTTCACTGATAAACTTGCAGGCCACTCGCTATGTCTGTCTCAATCTTAAGTTGACTTCTTACAAAGTTGTGAAAGCCGAAATGGAAGGAGTAGTTCCACTAGTTTTATTTATTTATATCTAATAATCTATTGTTTGGTACCACGGATTTTAAAATCTTCCCAAACATTTAATGAATTCATAGTTACTTACTTTTAAATAGTTTACTTTTTTTTTAAATAAATAGTTTACTTTTCATAATTCATAATCTGTCAATCAATTTCCTACCATGTTTATTATAGGTTTTAATTTACATGTTACCAAATAAAATTTTATATCATTGTAGTGTATTTACCTTCACTGCTACATATTTTATATTTCAAAAAATCGTATATCATTCAATATGCGTAATTTTTCAGTCACGTGACTAACATATTGACAAATGAACCTGTAAAAAAATCATTGCATTAGTAGTGTGCTCAGAGTTTGTGTTTACTTGAAAAGTATTGTACCCCTTGATTCCATATTCCCCATCTTACTTTTGATAATGGACCCAATTATCTTTAGCAGCAGAATGCAAATTTCAATGGTTACGATAAGCAAACTTGATATATGATCACACGTGCTGCACAGCTATAATACATTACAGCTGTGTGGTAAGAAAGTGGTGAAACCAATGGGCTTAAAAGTCGAGTAAAATTCGATGGAACCAAATGAAACTCAATTTCTTTAGAGAAAGATATCGGTACTGACTATAAAAGCATCTTCGATCTAAAATTCTATATTTTTCTTCAAAATAGCGTAAAAATAGCGTTAAAATGAATATGAAATAAAATTGCTACAACTATAATAAATAAAAAAAAATTATTTTATTTATAAAATAAATTCTATTATAAAATAAGATATGAAGTTAGGTTAAACCGTATCTTACTTATATTCTATTTCACTTCATTTTAAAGTTTAAAATAGAGTAGAGTCGGAAATGTCGCGATAGTTTAGATTTCGAGAATAACCAGCACTTTGATATACGAACAAACTGATTGATTTGTGAAAATCAACTTCGAAGAGGTAAAATCATTTTTTTTAAAGAAGAAGTTAGTGTTGATGAAACAAGGAAGGAGATGAACTTGTTATCATTTGTGTTCAACGTAAAACATACAACATTAATTAAGTTTATATAGTGATTAGTGAACAAGACAGTACAAACTAGAAAGTGTACTACATAAAACTGATACTGAATTACGGTTATTTACTAATATTTTTCCTCAAGATGGTAATATATAAGCCCTTTAACAAAAAAAAAGATGGTAAATATATTAGAAAATGGAACTGAGGAACAAACAAAGCCTTGGTAAAAGCGTAAGTAACTTGATTTATTTGTGCATACATGTAGAAGTTTGATGAAGCCACTGATAATCCGTACTCTCCGACTTGATGACAGTCTAACTCAATATACACGTTTTCTACGTACTAAATTTGGCTTATATCCATAACTTATATCGTGGATATAACCAATTATTTCACTAGTGAGCTTGCATTCAAAAATTCGATGGATCGTAATTTAGTTGGTTGCAAGATCATATGCATTGGTGAAATACGAGGGTGGTCTTCGTCTCTGGTTTGCCACAAGGCAGACTTAAGGCATCTCAATGGAGCATGTTTAGATTTTTATATTTTGATTTAAATTTCTGATTTACAGTAATACATCGCATTGTAAAAAAAAGTTGTCCGGTTGATAAATTTAACATTCATTCAAAAAAATATATCATTTGCTTTAAGCCCTTTCTCAAAAACGAAAGAAAGATCATATGCACATGCAGTGTATTTCAAACTTGGCCATCGATGTATTGTATCGAAAATATAACTAGACATGTTAACCGGTATACCTCGAAGTATTTTTCTACGGTACGAAAAAAACTACGGTACATTTAGTGTCGTCTAATTCACACGATAATAAGATAAAACTAAATCCCTTATATACTAAAGCGCAAGTCGCTTGACGAATTAAAATCTGACACTTGGAAAATATTAAAAAAAAAACTGATTCAAAAAATTCTTTGATTCCTAATTACAAGCAACTACGTCCTAAAATTTCTCTGAATATCTTATCTAACCGATCACAAGTTCAAACTCTTTTCTTTCTTTTCATTATCAAAACAGCAAAACAACATATCTTTTCATCTCTCCTAATGTTCAATTTTGATCTCCAAGATTTTTTTCATATCTTATTTCATTTTCGTGCACCATTTCAAATCTTTTTTTATTCATAGCATGGATTAGTAAATATTAAAATAGTCATCTTTGAACCTCTTTCAAAGCGCTTCCAAAACTTGCAGGTTATGAAACTTATTCTGCAGAATCATGGTAAGAACATAGCATAAATATTTGTATTGTACGCTAAAAAAATTTTCTATTGTTAAGCTGACAATATTTTAGTTTATTGCAGACATGTATGAGAAATCAAAGATGGTTGAGAAAGAACATATGAGGGGTCAAAGAACACTTTGGATAGATCTGTTCTTGAGGTTGAAGAAGATGGATTAGGTAAGCAAGTTATAAAACGTCTGACATTTACAATTTAAAGTGAAAAATATTCATTTTATAGTCCTTATAAAACGTCTGTAATTTTTGGTGACCATTTAAATTGTAAAAATGCTTTAGATAAAATTATCTTTCTGTAACTAAAAATAATTATTTTTGGACAAGAATTCTAAACATCTTTCTGTAACTGATTTTGAAATTTCTGAGGTTTTACTTGATAGTTGTAATACCTATCTGAAAATTCAAATACTATTTGTATTTAAACCCATTAAGTTTTTTTAAAAGGTTTAAAGGAAAATAATTTAAGAAAACTGTTTTCTCTTTGGTGAAAAGCAAATTAAATTTGTAAATTTACTCTTATAAATTGAACAAAAATAAGCAACGTTTTTTTTTGTTGGAGGGTGTGCTGTTATAAAAAAAATATTAGGTAAATAAACATGAAATGAGTATAAAATATTTAACTGTATTTTATAATTTGTTATATATTTTATTTATTTTTGAAACTACTAAAAACATATATCTATTTTCATAAATAGTAGTATCAAAGTTATTGTGTTATCTATTTCAGCACTGTTTCGATTCAAAGATCTCTAATACTATGTTACTGTTCATCTAATAATAATAATTTCTTTTGAAACACTATAATAATTTAATTTGATCGAAATCTTTTGACAGTGATCAAATAAATTAAAAACAGTAATTTGATTCCAGTGCGCAGCACTGGGGTAATACTAGTACTACTATTAAACATTCGAAATTTTGAGCAGTGTCATGCAAAAATAGTGGGGCAAATACTTAATATACTTGTTTGTCCAAAAGCATAAAAATAGGTAAGCGTTAAGTGTCCTTTTTAGGAGACGTAACACAATCAACAGCTGAGTTGACTCTCTTTAGCTTTTCTAGGGTTTGTGGGTTCATTGCATTGTCCCAATACATATGATTTAATGTCATTATTCTGTTATATAAAAACAAAAAAGATAAAAATTCTTGCTACTATATCATCATCATCATCTTGATGTTAGTCCTGCCACTGTTTTGAACTTTTTATGTGGTTGTTTTACAATAAATAATTAATGCCGATGTTTTTTTTTTGCTAAAATAATTAATGCCAATGTCTATGTGATATTCATTATTTTTACAAAGTTATTTTGATAAGGGCTTAACATATTTTCATTATCATACCCAGAAGAAACCATCTAAGTCATGGTCATCATCATCACTAGCACGACCATATTCTACATGGACCAAAAGAGTTTCCACCACATAAAACTGATCGCTTATAAAATGGAAACTAGACTTCTCCACTCATCTTATCAAACCCAGTTCTCATCATTTCCTATTAATTAGTTACCTCCCTCCCTAAGAGAAGAAAGAGTAATTAACCATATAATATGCCTCTTAGAATCAAACCCTTATCTCTCCTCTTCCTCATGCTCATTGTTTGCTCTTCATCATTAGGTAATTGTATTCATGTATTATCTCCTCTTCCTCCATTCTTCATAGTGGAAACGGATGCTTAAGTATTGTAGACTACAAGCATCTTTTCTTAAAACCACCATTACCGGATTACCAAATTAGTACTGGATGGATGGAGAATATGTAGAATATGAAAACACATCTTACATAACTTTTTTGTGTTGCAATATATGATCAATATGTTTTGATTATATAGATTATTTAGAAAACGAATGTCGTATGATACAAAGTTTTCTTTTCGCCTTAGTGAAAGGCTCTATCCAGCACGAAGGCGCAAAGATGCATGAGAGTTTCATGCTTTACAAGGTAATGTATTTTTTTTTCTTTCTTCTTTTCTTTCTCTCTAATATGGGTGCTATTTATTTTTTTTGTAAAAGGCTTTAAGTAATGTTTTATTTACGCAAATAGTTTTTTAGGAATGTTGTTTTGTATCCAGAGATTGATCACAATATCTGTAAATATGGTTTAATTTTTTTTTATAGAGTGAGGAGAGGGAAGTGAAGATCTTGAGCCACAGGAAGTTGATGTTCCACTCGACTACGGACTACGACGACGCAGGAGCCAATCCTAAGCATGACCCAAGAAGGAGGCCCGGAGGCAAGCCTTGAATTATTCAGCAGATGACGATTATCTCTCTCGCTCTCTATATATAAATTAGCCTATATATATAAACACATATACTAGTATCTATACATATGAGTGTATGAGTCCTATTCTGACATTTTATTTGAGGTGAGATCGGTGTACAATACCCTTCGGAAATTCTTCGTGAAAGGGCCGGGGACTAGTTTTTTATTATATATACTAAACCATGAAATAGCTATTATCACCTTATTTCATTGATATATATAGTTCATTAGTTCTTATTTAATTTCTGTTATGTCGGATATTAAATAAAGAGTGTTGTGGCTCTGTTAAAATAAGTTTTTATTAAAGTGAATATGTACGTAGTTCCATGAGATGACCAGTAAAACCAAAAGTTCACTTAATTACTGCTTAAAAGTGATTTAGTTTACACTCAGATATCTAGCTGATTAGTAGGATTTCTATCAAATTAATTGAACGCTTTACCAAATTACAGACCAAGAATTTACTTTTTTTTTGTGATCACAAACTATCATTCATTCAACTAGTTAGGTGGGGGGAATTAAATCAGCCACAACCACCTCTCGTTCATACAAAGACAAAACATTCTTTACAAGCATATCTGCTTCAACATTTCTCACACGAGAAATTCACACAAAACAAATCACATCAGAGTCGTTTGACAGCAGGAGTATCAAGTATGTCCTCCACAAACCACAATACCATAGAGCTACAGGCACTAATTTACTTAACTTCTTATTATTCTGATGCAAGTCATTAGGGGATTCCGAAATAATAATATGTACAGTACTAATGTACTATAATAGCGATTAGCAAGGTAATCTGGAATTGTAATATAATTCATATATATTGTTTATCATTTTTCAACCTCGAACATTTATATTTAACAGCTAAGCTACAATTATAAGGTCATTTTATTCCTTGCATTGACAGATATATGTACTAACAGTAAAAACGGAGAAATATCGTAATTGCTGTGTGTGCTGTCCATGTCACAACAAAATAGTATAAAACTAAAAGAACAGATCAATAAGAAAAATATAAAAAATATACAAAAATATGCGCATCCAGGGAATCGAACTCTGGTCAGTACCGTGGGAGGGTACTATGATACCACTACACCAGATGCGCGCTCGAAAACTAATGTTCCTTGTAATATTAAAATATGTTTCTTGCATAGAATCTTTCTTGTAAAGCCTATGATGATGATACACAACCAATCTTGTTGATTTGTGAAATCTCTTCACTAGCTTCTCTGCATCAGTCTCAAAGAATACTTCATAAGAGACAAAATATCAATACGTGTCATAGGCTCATAACCTATATGTCAAAGAGTATCTTCTACATCTAAACTTTGTTACCTATATAACTGATTAAAAATCTTGGGTAGTAAGCCTTAGCTCCATATACACTTCATTATCCTCTGAAAGTCTTTTAGAATCCGACCACAAGCAACAGAATCTACTCTCCGAATAGCATATGTGTTATACTTTTACTTGAAAGCTCTATAAGAGTGATTTTCCAACTGACAATCATTTGGAGTTGTGGAGACTCCTCTTGCAAACTTTCACATTGATTACATACAGTTTAGGCGTTTACTGTTATATGAAACTATACAACATCATAATTTTTAATACAAATAACTCAACTGAACTTGATTATCAAAATTACAGTAGACGTATAAATTTTAGTTACGTTGGTATACTTATATAATTCTTCAATTATTTATATTATATATCTAGGTAGTGATTTTGGAAATTTGTAAAAGATCTGAATTGATAAATGTTGAAATCATATTAATTTTTATAATAAAGTTTTGCTGTATACAAGAGAAGTTACATAATTCACAAATACAAAGCTCCTGAGCCTATCTCTGAGGTGGAGGGAGCTAACAATCAATTGATTCTTCTCTAATCATATCTGTATTAAGCTAAAATAAACCCAACTACTAGTTAGAATAAATTACACTGAATCAACAAATAAGAAACAAACAAACTATGACTACCGTTAGAAATTCCATATCAAAAGAATATCAAGGAGATATCTCTTCCAAGAGGAGGATCTTTTCTATGGAAGCAACATCAGCAACTTTCACCTTCAACCATTCCTTTACCATGATTACTTGCTTCCTCGTTGGACCCCACAATCGCCAGAACCGTACTCTTTGAAACCATCTCCAACCGCTGCTTACTGCCAAAACGAGAAACATATGTTCCTTATCATCTCATGCGTCTACATCAACCGATGGAAAAATCTCCCACTGGCCCTTTCTTGAAAGATCTTCTACAGGATCATAATCTGGAGGGACTTGCTTTTGAATCTCTATCTTGACTATTGAGCAATAGCATAAGTCTGAGAAAGTGGATCTAGGTTTCGTTTGGACCCTACCATAGCCTCCAAAGACCTGCCAGAACCATGTGTTTAAAGGAACAATGGCATCTGCTTTTGTTCTCTCAAGTTGTGGTCACAGGCAAGCCGTAGTTCTGGAAAGTTCTGATCCGTCCGTCCCAACCGCCTGTGACAATGACCATACCCCAAGCTAGAGAGCTATTCGTTGCTCTCTGGTACGAGGACTTGAGAAACTTGTAGTGAGATACACTCATTGGAGACGAGGAAAGAGGACTTTCAGGTAAGTTTTCCTCTGGCCACGTGGCGCTTCCTTTGGAGACAAATCCTTCGTTGACAGATAAGCAAGAGGGTGAAGTAAACGGGAGAGTTGCGTTGTGACCTGAGAATCCACACCAGGCTGATGCAACGGATGCATTGGCGGAGAAACGTTCAAATGATCTAATCTTTTTGGTTTGGGAAGAAGAAGAATCTGATTCATCTCCGTTGCTCCATATATATACATTGGAGTCCTCACAAGCTGACACAATGTGCTTCCCATTAGACGTGAGAGACACTGATGTGAGGCCTCTCGTCTTGCAAACACCTAAACAGAGATTAATCTTAGTTTCAATCAAAGAGATATTCGAAAAGAACATGAAAGTTGAAGCAACATATACCTTTGTATTTTCTGACAACATCATTTCCTTGGAGAATTCTGACTTTAGAATCAGCAGAAATAACGAGGACTTTGCTCAGATCTTGTGGTAAAAACTGGAGAAAGAAACATGCTCTTATGTCAAGAGAAGTAAAACAAATCACTAAGACAAGGGGAAACAAAAGAAAGAACAATACCTGAAAGCCTGTTATACGTTTATTAGAAGACTTCTTTTTGCTAAGCAAATGTATCTGAGAGTCAAGTTCTAAATAGTCTCCAGACATGTTAAAGAATCTGCAAGTTCCTGTCAGAGAACCAATGATTCCTCCCTTTCCATCAGGACGATAGCACACTGCGGATATAATGTCTCTGAGATCGACCCAATCAACAACATTGCAACCAGAAATGTTCCAGATTCGAACTTTCCCATCAACTGAACCACTCATGAAGTAGTTCTCATTAACCGGGTTGAACTGAACAGAGGTTACTGCCAAAGAAAAATAAGAAGATAATGTCAGATCAATGTAGTAACTGAGATTCTGTATCCACCAAGAAGAAGAATCATACCATAGCTACTGTGAGGGAAAACTCCAAGACAATCATTGCTACCAACTTTCCATAGACGAACAGTTTTATCCATTGACGCCGAGAGAAGACACTACAATAATAACAAATGCATCAGTTTCTTACTTCCATTTAAACAATGGTAATTTTGAAAAGCTTACATTATCATTTGACCAAGAGATGTCCAAGACTTCACCAGTGTGGCCACGGAACTCATGTAAAGGTTTCTCCATTATCCGGAAAGCTTTGGGAGGGAAGACGACGCAGGCTGAATCTGATGTTTTCTTGAAACTTTCTGTCGTCTTGTTTGGTTTCTCTTGATCCAACAAAACCGGTTTCAACTGGGAAAGATCGTTTACCTCAAAATACATACAAGAAGGGTCTATCTCTTTAAGTCTAGATCTCTTATCTTCGATGACTTTCCAAACGCGCACAATGCCATCTTCACCAGAGCTTGCAAGATACTTCCCGTCGCTGCTGAATTTCATCGCTGAGATGGAACCGTTGTGAGCTTTAATGTCTTGGCTTTGATAAAGAGCTGAAAGCTCTTTGGTCTGTTTCTTATAATGCTTGACCTTAACTCTTGAAAGCACATCACCGTAGCTAGAGGAAGAAGAAGTAGCTCTGAGCTTTGTATCCGCTGAACATCCGAAAGACCGCAGCCTCGTGAACCATCCCTTCTTGATATTCTCTCTTTCCTTCACCTGGCAACATGTGGAGCTAGAAGATGAGGCCATTGAAGAGCTTTCCCTTCTCGTTACATCGCACCCATCCACTCTCAGAGACAATTCCTCAGAAACTTCCTCTAGGCTTGAAGCAGAAGAAGAACTGAAACCTCCAGATCTCTGCTCAGCTTCAGCACATCTCTCTGAAGCACCATCAGACTCAAAATTGGGTTGAACAAGATCTTCTTGGACTCCCATCCACAGCAAGAACTTCCTCCGACGCTCCACAACACTTCCAGGTGAACCATTCCATACACCCAAGTCCAATGCCATCTCTTCTTCCTTGGCATCAAAGAACTGAATATCTTCCTCTTGAGACAAGTAATCCATCACTAACCGTTTCTCAAAGAAGAATGCTTTTTTTGGTTACTTTTCTCTCAAAAGAGGAGCTTCCCCAACTGCCAGTTTTGCTTCCAGTCAAGCAACCAGCAATGACTTTTATATACACAAATTTTAGAAATATTATAGTAATAAAAAAAAAGAAGTTTGAAAATCACAGAGCTCGAGAAATAAATCAAAGAGCTAAAAACAACAACCTCAATCCAAAACCCATTGAATCTAGACCTATCTCTCTCTTAGGCATTTCAATAAACACTTGTGTGGTCGATCAATGTGTAAGCAACGAAACCACAAAACCATCAAAAGAACAAGTTTTTTTAAAGCACACAGAGAAGTTGAATCAGCAGAAAGTGAAAGATCTCATATTTAGATCCTAAGAAACAAATCCCACAACGAGAAAAATGCGTCAGCACGAGCTTCATCGATCAACGGAAACAAAAATAAAAAGATTTTTAAAAAATGCGTACGTGGGTTGGTTCGTCTTTACTAGGTTACTTCGAAACTGGAACAAACACACACCGAAGAAGAAGCAATGGTAGACATAGAGACCATGTGAAGTCTCTCTCTCTCTCTATGATGAAGAAGAGACCAGAACAGAGAGAAAAGCAAAAGTACAATAATTATTTTATTTATTTATTTATGTAAAGGAAGGATCAAAAGGTTGTATTGAAGTCTGTGAAGAAAGAGACAGTAATAAGGAAGAAGTTGGATTTGTCCTGAGAAGGAAAAATCATACAGTTTTCGAAAGATAGAGAGACACGAATCTTTGTGTGTGACCGTTTGCTTTGCCTTATTTAACCACTCTGTCTTTATCGAATCACTAATTTATTCGGTAATTTATCTATTAACCCACACGAGCATATTTTGCTAGCAATAATAGTAATTAATATATTAACAGCACGTTTATTTTATGTGTGTGGGGTCATTAATTACCGAATAATTTTGATTCAAAGACAGAAATTACAGATTACTAGCTCGAAGAATAATCTACTCCCTTATTTCGAAAAACAATAGTATTGTTGTGAAATGAAGGGAATTTCGTGTACTTTATTGATAACAAGAGTGCTCTTTATATAGGGAGTTACAAGGTTGAAACCCTAATGTGCTTAATACATAGTGGGTCATAAATGGGTCAAGACTCTAGACTATATACTAATGGAATTGGGCCTGGTTGCTGGACATCCACAACATGATATTCATAACACTCCCCCTTTGATGCCAGAACCGTCTAGAGCTTGTAGTGTGCTCAATGTTGCCTCATTAAATCCTCTCCTGGAAAACCCAAAACCCAATGTGGTAAAAGGGAAACCAAAGAAAGGAAAAAGAGTACAACACACACTACTCCCCCTGATCTGGACCTCAGTGTAGGTCCTTAAGCATGCACGTCCCAATCTGGTGCATAAGCCTCTCGAACGTCGCGGTCGTTGGTGCCTTGGTGAGGATGATCAGCTGGATTCTCCTTGAATGAACTNACCGGAGCAAACGACCTCGCGACTGCTTCATGAAAGGCAATGATCTTGGCATGTGTAAAACATATCCTGCATTAGCAAAATCAACCAAACTCCTCTTTGTTTGATTAGTATAAATAAACCAAGATCTTTAGTCCATTACATAAATATGGTCGGATATGTTCTATGGTATTTGACCAGAACATATGGACTTTATATACACGGGAGTGTCTCAGTTATTTTCATCCATCTACCTTGGACGGATCTCGACCATAAATGCTTTCTTATATTTACGATCCATTCTGATCATGCTATCGTCCAATGTGTGTCCCATTCATAACTTTTGACCAAAAAGTTCAAAAATGACAACAGTCTCTAGTTTACAATGGCTCAGAAGTATGGTTGGAGATGGTGCTTATCTTCCTATTTCTCAAAGTATGGGCTATTGACACCATGGTCAGAAAGAGATTTGAGGACTTTTCCCGTTCAATTGGCTAGAATCCGTTACTTGAACAAAACTATATCTGTCTGAACAAGTTCATGGATAACAAGCCGAGAGGGATAGAAATTCAAGATTTGATACAAATTTCTTCATGAACCTTCTTTAGTATAAGCCCATAATCTGTTCATGAATGGCTACTATGTTATAGTTTGATGTTAATCAAAACTAAGCCACTTTTGAGTCAATAGGACGTTCCTCTCACTTAGATGATTTTAGGTCGGATTAAGACCTAGAGGAACTGGTCGGAACGAGCTGGATGAGACAGACTGGTCGGGACGAACTGGTCGGGGCAAATGATGATTAAGGTTGAGCTAGGCCGGGCATGGTCCTAGTTGATATGAATCTGATGGA
>OVBX01004974.1:0-13758 GCA_900406325.1 Erucastrum elatum
ATGAGAATTGTGTTGATGTTGATTTAAGATTTGATTTATCCTTTTTACAAAGGATATAACTTAAACTAGTAACTCAACAATAATACATTGTAACTCAAACCTAACATAAAAAACTCAAAACTAATTCATGATTGGTGACATTTTTGATTTTTATGCATAACAAACTAAATCAACTCTAATACATGTTACCAATCAAAGCTTTGTCTTTTTTTAAATCGATATCCTTTTTTTTTGATAAAAAAATCGATATCCTTTGATTTAAATATTAAGCGGGGATAATAATAATTTAAACACAACACAATATTGCATCACATATTCACACGCGTTTTGGGTCTATATATTATTTTATTGTACTGTTAAAAAAATAGATACGTCGGTCAGATGTATTGGACGCACTAGAGGTAATTTAATATTACTTTTACGGAACTGAATTGAAGTGAATAATGGATCTGGTAAGAAGTTTCTAACTGTGTATTGCATTGGTTACGAATCTTACGATCATGTCATATGTTCAAAATCGAAAGAAGACTGGGAGCCTGCATGCAGGCCCGGCCCATGGCGGAAGCAAAGGAAGCGACCGATTAGGGCCCAATTATATGGGCTAGATTTTTTGTTTTATTTTTAAGTTAAATTCTTGTAGATTTTACTTTTGCGGTAAATTTTACTTTTGGATTAGATGTTTATATTCTTTTGGGTTAGGATTCGTATTTTTAAACCCAAATCCGAGACTTATTTATCTTTCTGTATTTTGTTTGAGTTTTAAATTTAAATAATCTCAATAGTTTCTTTTGTTAACACATATTCTTTTTCTATCATTTATTTTTTTTGTTAAAAGACAATTTTTTTTCATTACTGTTTTTGAATATAATCATTTGAAAAGATTGACATTTGGTTAAGAGTACAAATAATAACTAAGGACAATTTTTAAATCTCGGTTAGGGCCTCCGATAGGCATGGACCGGCCCTGCCTGCATGTCTGAAATAAACCTCATAAATGGTTACCTCACTTGGAAATTATAAGAGAATATAGATATCCTAGAAGGATCATTATGTAAATACAGTAGAATACTATCAATACCCTACTTTGTACGTTGTATAAATACTTCTCTACATTGTTAATACATAATCACTTAAGCCTAATATTATACATGGTATCAGAGCTTGCTTAATCTAAACAGCCGCCATCTAAAATTTTCAAAACTCTTTTTCCCCTTCTTCCTGCAAAACACGATGTCAGGCTCTTCTACAGCAGCTTTCGCACATGATACTGTAATAGTTTCACCCAACCCGACTCTGCTCAACGTCAACATGACGAATGTGACAAAACTCACATCATCCAACTTCCTCATGTGGAAACGCCAAGTGCACGCCCTCCTCGACGGATACGATCTCGCCGGACATGTGGACGGCACGACTGAGATCCCACCAGCCACCATCATGACAGATGCTGGTACTACTCCGAACCCTGCCTTCACGCTATGGAAGCGTCAGGATAAGCTCATTTACAGTGGGCTCCTTGGTGCAATCACCATCTCCATTCAACCGATTCTCTCCACGACCAACACGGCTGCGGAGATCTGGACCACTCTCAATAACACATATGCGAAACCAAGCAGAGGACACTTCTTACAACTCCGACAACAGATTGACAACTGGAAGAAAGGAAACAAATCAATCAATGAGTACTTTCAAGGCTTCACAACCCGATTTGATGAGCTCGCCCTCCTTGGGAAACAATTGGATATTGAAGACCAGATTGAGAAAGTCCTCGGAGGTCTCCCAGAAGAGTACAAAACTATGGTGGACCAGATTGAGAGTCGTGATACGGCGCCATCGCTTGCTGAGCTACATGAGAAGATGATCAATCAAGAGGCTAAACTTCAATCTGCTCTCCCACCAGTGTCGTCTGCACCAGTCTCTGGTCACCACACTAACTATCGAGGATCACATAACAACAAGTCACACAACAACCGTCGCGGAGGATATCGTGGCAATCAGAACTGGCAACAACAACAGTTCAACCCACAGAACAACCAGCCCTCGCAGCAGAGTGCACCACGAGGATACCAAGGCCGGTGCCAACTGTGTAGAATCTTTGGTCACAGCGCACGTCGCTGCACTCAACACTTAGCCTCTGGAGGACAACAGATGGTTCCCAACCAGTACTCTACGGCGCAACCCCGAGCGAACTATGTCTCCAACTCGCCTTACAGTACTACACCGTGGTTACTTGACAGTGGCGCCACCCATCATTTGACTTCTGATCTCAACAACCTTGCTCTTCACCAGCCATACACCGGTGGAGAAGAAGTTGCAATCGCTGATGGTACCACACTGCCGATAACACATACTGGTTCCATGTCCTTCCCTACATCGTCTAAATCTCTTAAATTAGATGATGTGCTATGCGTTCCAACAGTCAATAAGAACCTGATTTCTGTACATCGACTGTGCAATACTAATAAGGTTTCTGTTGAATTCTTTCCTACCCATTTTCAGGTGAAGGATCTCAGCTCGGGGGCGCAGCTACTCCAAGGTCGAGCGAAGGCTGAACTGTACGAGTGGCCTAAACCGAGCCCAAACCCATCTGCCTATGCAACTTATCCAGATACCAAAACGACCCTAGACCGATGGCATAACCGGCTTGGACACCCGTCTCTTTCTACTCTTAAGTTTGTTGTTTCAAAATTTTCTTTACCTTGCCTAAACACTTCCTCTTCTTGTGGTTTCCCTTGCAATGATTGCTTACTCAATAAAACTCATAAGTTACCTTTTCATCAAAGTTCCATTACCACAACTCAACCTCTCCAATATATTTTTACTGATGTTTGGCAATCTCCCGTCGCATCCAACCAAAACCACAAATACTATGTTGTCTTTATAGACCATTTCACCAGATATAGCTGGCTGTTCCCCCTTACAGCAAAATCCCAAGTCAAAGCCATATTTACCCAGTTCAAACCGCTTGTCGAAACCAGATTCAACACCAAAATTCAAACCATCTACTCCGATAACGGAGGAGAGTTCCTTGCCTTACGCCCATACCAGACCTCACATGGCATCTCACATCTAACCTCACCACCCCATACACCCGAGCATAATGGCATATCTGAGCGGAAACATCGACACATTGTCGAGACAGGTCTTTCGCTTCTGTCTACGACAAAGATGCCGCTTACGTTCTGGCCACAAGCCTTTGCAACTGCAACATTTCTCATCAATCGCCTAACCACACCCGTCCTACACAACACCTCACCCTACCAGAAACTTTTTCAAACTGAGCCCAGTTACAGCAAACTTCGAACCTTCGGTTACTTATGCTATCCTTGGCTACGACCGTATGCGCCAAATAAGCTTGAACACAGGTCCACACCGTGTGTATTTATAGGCTACTCCTTAACTCAGAGTGCTTATTTGTGCCTTGACCCTACTACGGATAGAGTCTACACGTCTCGCCATGTGCGATTCAACGAAACTCAATACCCGTATACCCAGCTGAAAAATCCTCCATCCAATCCAACAACCGAACCTTCACACCCTGATATTCCCTATCAACCACACACCACCATCCATCCTCACCCCACACTCGTACAGTCACCATCCACGACTCAGGGGAGCTCACCACCGAGCTCTGAAACTTTGCCCCAGACGTCATCTTCAACGTCACCGGACTCGTCTCAACGCGCAGAGACCACAAAAACAGAGAACGCAGTCTCCACTAATGTCCAACCCGTGTCCACTGGAGAAACTGAAACACAACAACAGGAAACAAACACAACTGCAACAGATGCAGTCCCTGCACCACCGCGCCACTCCATGACTACACGATCAAAGAACAATATTGTCAAGCCTGTCAGCAGATATAACCTGACCGTCAATCTTCAAACAGACCCCCACTGGATACCAACAACCTGGCAGCAGGCTATGAAACATCCAAAGTGGCGAGCCGTCATGCTGGCGGAATTCAACTCCCAGGTTAAAAATCATACATGGGATCTTGAAGATGCTTGTGCAGGAATGAATGTGGTGGGATGTCACTGGATATTCACCATAAAGTATCATCCGAATGGAGAGATAGATCGCTACAAAGCACGACTGGTCGCCAAAGGTTATCATCAACAACCGGGAATTGACTATACTGACACGTTCAGCCCGGTCATCAAACCCACGACGATACGCATTGTTCTGGGTCTAGCAGTCAATAATTCATGGCCGGTCCGTCAAGTTGATGTCAACACAGCGTTTCTGCAAGGACATCTCAAGGAAGAAGTTTTCATTTGTCAACCTTCAGGGTTCGTCGATGCTGATAACCCAACCAAAGTCTGTCGCTTGCGCAAATGGTTCCTCATACTGGTACTCCGAACTACACAAGTTCCTCATCGCAGCAGGTTTCTACAATTCACTCTCTGACACATCTCTCTTCATACTGAAGCACGGAAAGGAATTTGTTTACCTCCTTGTCTATGTAGATGACATTCTGGTCACGGGAACATCACCTACACTGGTACAGAGAATGATTGATCTACTCGGCAAGAAATTCTCAATAAAAGATATGGGGAACTTGAGCTACTTCTTGGGCATCGAAGCTATTCGCACAAAGGACGGGATGCATCTAATGCAGCGAAAGTATGTCACTGACTTGCTCACCCGGACGAAGATGCTCAACTCGAAAACTGTCTCCACACCACTGGCATCGTCTCCGAAATTGACACTGACCTCTGGTTCACCACTTTCTGATCCTCGTGAGTATCGACAAGTTGTTGGAAGTCTCCAGTACCTGTCACTAACCAGATCAGACATCTCTTATGCCGTCAACATACTCTCTCAATTCATGCATAAGCCCACGACGGAACATTGGCTTTCAGTCAAAAGAGTTCTGCGTTACCTAGCTGGAACACTAAGTCATGGGATATTCCTCCGGAAGCAATCTCAGCACACATTACATGCATTCTCAGACGCGGATTGGGCTGGAGATTCAGATGACTATGTGTCTACTAATTGTTTTATTGTGTATCTGGGCAGTCACCCTGTTTCGTGGTCGTCAAGAAAACAGAGTGGCGTCGCTCGATCGTCCACGGAAGCCGAATATAGAGCAGTAGCAAATACATCTGCAGAATTACGATGGATAGTCTCTCTTCTCTCGGAACTTGGTGTTCGCATCACTCACACACCAACTGTGTACTGTGACAACATTGGAGCTACATACTTGTGTCAAAACCCAGTGTTTCACTCGCGCATGAAGCACATAGCAGTCGACTATCATTTTGTGCGAGGACAAATACAGAATGGAATTCTTCGGGTTACACATGTATCCACCCACGATCAGTTAGCCGATGGAAAGACCAAACCGTTGCCTCGAGTGCCGTTCGAAGCATTGTGTCGCAAGATTGGTGTTACTCGAGTACCACCATCTTGAGGGGACGTATAAGAGAATATAGATATCCTAGAAGGATCATTATGTAAATACAGTAGAATACTATCAATNACGTTGTATAAATACTTCTCTACATTGTTAATACATAATCACTTAAGCCTAATATTATACAGAAATCATCAAACTCTCAACCTTTTTTGTAATGCCCCGACCGCTTAAAGTTAACGAGCCACCCACGCCCGCTCTCTCGGTCCGTTGGCTCCATCCCGTTTCAGCGGTCTGTCTGTTAATTTTCCAAGGTTCTAAATCATTGTTTACTGACCTTGTAATCACCACCTGACCTTTTCCCATGCTTTGGTCTCACTCGCACGCTATCGCAAACCACTTCCCGATAGGTCATCCATCCTTCCACTACTCCAGCTCAAGCACGCTTAACTCTGGAGTTCTTTCAAGATATGCTCCGGAAAAGGTAAGTCAACTTTGGTGACATATGTAGCCAAATCAATTCTTTTAAACATTTCTATGTACCACAAACCCGAGATGTTACAATTCACCCCTTTCAAAAAACGCAACGTCCTCGTTGCGCTCCACAACATGTCTTAAGACGCCTCCCAGGTCAGAACTGAGACAGCTAACCAGCTCTGATACCACTTGTAACGCTCTGACCGCCACAACTAATAGGCCACCCACGCCCGCTCTCTAGGCCCGTGGGTCCCATCCCGTTCTAGCGGTCGGTCCGTTAATTTTCCAAGGCTCTAAATCATTGTTTACTGACCCTGCAATCACCACCCGACATTTTCCCGTGCTTTGGCCTCAATTGCACGCTATCGTAAATCACTTCCTAATAGGTCACCCATCCTTCCACTACTCCAGCCCTTGTTTGGAAACTCGTTAGGCGCTACGCGTGCGGCACA
Source organism: Erucastrum elatum (assembly GCA_900406325.1). Lineage (NCBI taxonomy): Eukaryota > Viridiplantae > Streptophyta > Magnoliopsida > Brassicales > Brassicaceae > Erucastrum > Erucastrum elatum. The sequence goes on from OVBX01004974.1 coordinate 6,289, forward strand.
TCCGGGCCTAACGATTTATTGAAAAAGCAGAAAAAAATCGGGAAGTACGCGGGGAGGAATTTTTTTATATTTTTATATGTATAATACTTTTTTATATGTATAATATAAATTTAATGTATAATACATGTTTATGTATAACACATTTTATAGATTTATAATAGATTAAAATATATAATTGTATTTTTCATTCACAAAATATAGTTTTTCATATATTCTAAAGAATTGTTTACTTTAAATGTTCCTCAAACTATTGAGATTTGTTTTTAAACTTTTATATAACTATTATAGGATATATACATAACTTTGTAACTTATTAGCACTAATATTCGATGGGCCAAATGGTAGAGGCTTGTTTTCTGGCTGTGGGAACCTATGAGTTCGATACTCTTAGGTGTTTATATTTTTTTAATATTTTTAATGAAGGATAAACATGTAATTGTCACGCTTGTCTTCTTCATCCCCGGACGAAACTTCGCCTCCATTACAGTTTTTATTATACTTTTTACGTTTTTATTATTTTTCTGTTGATTTTGATCCAATCTTAGTAAAAAAACTTGTGGGTTTCGTTGGATGAAAAGATTTGAGCATATATGCTTAACAATTTTAGATTATGAATAACTCGGATTCCAGATTTACTCGCCGCTTTCTTTGTTTACGCGGTCAAAGCCGGAAAAAATGGGTCAACGCATAGCGCCACCGATCAGCACCAATACGTCACGGTGGGTCTCCGAGTACCGTATTCTCGGACGAGTAATCGCCAACTCGGGCTCGTTTTTGAACAAGGACTCCAGCTCAAGCACGTTTAACTCTAGAGCTTTTTTAGGATGTGTTTCAGAAAAGGTAAGTCAATTTTGATGACATAGGTAGCCAAATCAATTCTCTTAAATATTTCTATGTACCACAAACTTGAGATGTTACATTTTTATTAAACATGTAACCTTATCAATACTATTAATTTAGCAGTATGTCCTATTAATATGAAGTTGTGTCCACCTTTTATTTTTATAACTGCTACGAAATCAATTATATTAATACACCCCTTTATTTTATATTAACATAACTGCCAAATCAGGTCCACAAAATCAATTCTTTTTTATTTAAGATAACTGGCAAGATCGGGCTGACTGAATCAAAATATTTCTTAATTTCGTAATCGGTTTAATAAGGTTTTCTCTTACGCCATGCAGATCCTGGGTCGCTCTTCTTTGTATGTTTACACCGCTAGATCATATATAATAAGATTTTTTTAAACAAATCCATACAAATTTGATTCTGAATGAAAATTTTACAGCATGAAGAATTTAAAATAATTTTTACATTGTGGTTTTGTATGGGCCTTTAAAATTCCTACTGTTTGAAAATAATTTTTACTAATTGCACTTAATTAGAGACTAATAATCAACATTATTATCAAACAATTTCAGTAATTTGTTAATTCTTTTTTATAAATCACCTACTTAACTTTAGAAATAAAATGTGAGTCATCTATTTTATTAATTTAACAGTATGACCAGTTGATAAAGTTGTGTCCAGTTATTTAATTTTTTTAAACTGCCCTGATTTACATATAACTAACTATTAATAATGTTTGATATTTTGAAACCTCCATTTTATTATGATATTCCCGCAACTCATTTCTATCTTATTCTCCTCTTATTTTCGTAGCAACCGTACCATATAAGGAGACCACATTCTCTTACTAGGATTGATCAATTAACGGTTTATTATTTCAAAAAAGGTTTATTATTTCGAAATAATTTTTTTATTGTTATCAATGTTTCTTATAAACATATATATTTATGTTTAAAGAGAATTTTATACAGTTCTGTTAATGGTTCACTTCAAAACAAACAAAAAAACGTATAAGAATATATTAAAATTAAAATTTTCAAACATTAACAAAAAAATTTGTTCGGTTTCTAGTGTGGATTGGGTTTGATATTGGTTTCTAATATAGCTATTTAAGAACCGTTTGAGTATATAGGTCAAGTCTAATAGAATATGAGACTTTGATCTTTGGGTCGATTTCAAGTTTGTTTTTTTACAGATATTATTTGACTAATAATGTCAGGTAACTATTAAAAAAACATAATATGATACAAATTTTAAAGATAAAATTTTTAAAAAAATTCTGAAATGAAAATGGCACAAGTATATAGTTATGCAACTTAAAATATTTAATATAGTTATAAAAAATTATATTAAATTAAGAATAGATTAACCATAAATATGATTATAAAAACAAAAATACAAAATTAAAAGTTTCAAAAAAAATTAAAAACACAAATATAAAAATTAAATTTCTTAACAACACAAATATATAAATTAAATTTCTGAAAACATAAGTATGATTATAAAAACATAAATATAAAAATATAATTATATAAACATACAAATATATAAATTATATTAGGTAAGAAATTAAAAACAAAAAATATATCCGCCCTCTTAAGGACGGATCAATATCTAGTAATATATTAATTCACCGGAACTCTATTTTCTTCTTACCCTTCCATATTCAGATATTGTTTTGGTTAGAGTCCAGATCTTTGCATTGCAGTATTACACGTAAAGATTATATCTCGAACCGACTGAAATAGTTAATTACAACGTTGTAGTCAAAAGAATGTGTTTTATTGTCCAGAGCGAACATTTGGAAATTGTAGTTGATATGAATTAAACATAATGTGATATACTGATATTGATAATATTATAAAATGAAACTGGTTTAGTCGTTGGTTCTTAGTTTAATATAAGCCCTTGAAACGTCCCAAAAGCTAGGCACACAACATGTAAAAAATATATCAATCAATCGTATTCATGCATGCGCATTGTCCACATGCGTATGGGGCCTAGGATTTTTCTAACTTTTTGGGACCTATTATTTCTACCGCAGTTACTTCTTATGGATCAGTGTACATAGTCTGATCAAAAAAAAATGGTGGGACATCTCTAAATAAAAACAAAAGTTACACCACTAATTATATATCATTTTATGTTATTTAATATGAGTGAATTAAAATAAAAACTATTCAGAATTGTTACATTTTATGTTCAATTATTTTTTCTTCACAGCCAATTGCTCATGACACATTTCGTACTACGCTCTCATACAAGTTAGCATAAGCAAAATATAAAAGATAAAGCAAAACAATTTTAGGATTTAGTTCAAGTTGTATTTGTATTAAGAACTGATAAATGTCTACTAGCTTTTGGGATATTTATAATATTTTTATCGATAAATTATAAATGTGTTATTCAAGGACTTCAATATTGTATTTCGTATTGGACCATCGATATTTCAAAACCGGCACTTGTCCACTAAATTTGTTTCACGGCCTTACAAATATCAACAAAAAGAAGCATTATCTCGATTGTATCCACAAATAGACATACCATATCGCATTCGGGCCGGCCCAACATTCTATGGAGTCGGAGCAAACAAAAAAAACAACTAGGACAAATTGTTGGAAGTGCAGCATTGTAGGGGTGGAAAAAAAACCGAACCGAACCGATTGAACTAAACCAACTGAATCAAAACCGATCCAAACCGACCAAAGTCTATTATCAAATAGTTAGTATTAAGATTTTTCAACCCGAACCAACCGAACCGAAACCAAACTGAACCAAATTAAACTAAACAAAATTAAACCGAACCCATAACCAATGTGTTTTTGTTATTATTTGAATTAAACATACTAGAAATATACAATATACTAAAATGATAAAACTAAAGTCATTGTTAACATTATCAACTTTATTAACATTTTTTTTGAATTTTCAATTTACTTTAGTTAATTTTTGTTTGATTGTGTTCTTATAAACTTTTTGTAGTTTTGTTAAGGTTTTAACTTCAGTTTTATATTAAATTTAGTTTATATATATTATTTTAAGAGGCGTTATTAACAATATATTTTTAATTTTCTATTTATTATAGTTAATTTTGATTTGATTGTGCTTTTATAAATGTTTTGTGTGTTTTTTTTAAGTTTTTGTTTCGGTTTTATATTGGATTTAGTCAACTTAATTTAGTTTTTCATAGTCAGCAACATGTTTATCTTATGCCCATGCATCTGTGTGTTCAAAATCGAACCGAATTTAAACCGAACCGATTTCAAACTGAACCAAAACCGATCCAAACCGAACTAATTATGATTTATTTTGGTTGGATAAATCATTCAACCGAATTAACCAAACCGAACCGAACCGATGAAATAACCGAAGTGCCCACCCCCTATGCAGTAGTACTAAACAGTCATCTAGTGGAAAATTTATAATGTGGCAGCCGGCATTCCCAATTATACTTTATTTTTTATTATAAAATATAATTTAGAGTAAAATGCTGGTATTCTAAATTTAACTTTATAATATAGTACAAAATATGTGTACGCTATATATATAATAATTTTTTTTCTTATCACCATGCTATTTTTAACTCAAATAAAATATTTTTTTTGTAATCAATAAAATAAACTTATATTGACTCTGTAAACCGAACTGATAATTATGCATTCATTCATATGCACGACGAAAGACAAATGTTTTCTGACACTGCGTGCTAGACTGTATGTCTTTGAATTATTCGTCTGAGATACATGAATGATCTTTCTTTAGATTCTTGATGTTTTCTTGGTAACATTCATACACTAGCCATTTTTTTTTGGTTTTTAAACCATTTTTACCAATTGAGAACAATCTGTTGCAAACGTAATATGAGACTGACATAAGTTTTTCATACATTCCATTGCCCATATTAGTGTTTCCCCCTCCGAATGACGAGGTGAGAGACTTGCCTTGACATTTCGAACCCACATCATTCCATTAAAACCCTCAAGAGTGTTATATCATCCTTGTCCTGAATAAGGTTCCTTATCTTTTCACGATATATCTATAAAATACCATTGCCCTGGAATTAGCGGTAGGGTCCTAACCTCTGCCGGTTGTACTGCCCGCTGGATATTCAGAACATGTGCCTCGGCCCAAATTGTTGATTTCGCTTCCGCTAATTTGAAGATTTTCCTACGATCAATGTCTAGATTACTAAAAATTTTATTATTCTTTCATTTTCAAATATACCATAAAATTCAAATTAATTGATGATCATTCATTTCCGAGAGAATTCTAAAAAAAAAGAAATCCATATTTGTGAAGAGAGGTTGGGAAGATAGTCGAATTTGATTGGGACAATAACCAACTTTATTATAGACTTACTCTATTTAAAAAAAATAGAATAAATCATTGGAAATGGTCTAAGTAGTACAAGTAAAATCATTAAATGTGAATCTAATTATCAAAAATAAAATCATATCAATATTTTATATTCGTAGTAGAATGATAATAGGAATGTTAAAATAAAACACAGCTTTTAGAACATTTATAATCAAAAAGAAAATATGTTTCCAATTCATTTCTATTTCTTCTTCGTAATATAAATTGTTATTTTTTCCTTACAAATATATATACAAAATAACATTTCTCTATTATAAAGTCATACTTTTTATTTTCAAAAGAATTTTAACTCCTAAATTTACATAACTAAAAATAATTTTTTAAAAATAAATATAAATCTTTAATAAAAATAGAATCAAACTTTGAGCCTTAAATAGAATCAAATTACCATAAATTTCACACCATATTCATTTTTTAAATGTTAATTATTTTCATGAATGCCGTAAACTTGTGACAAAAAAATTAAATTAACTTTCATAAACCAGTTAAATGTATATAAAATTATTTATAGAAGCTTATGGACTCAATCCCACATTATAAAATACACACTAAAATAATCGTTAAATCACAACTCAAATGTTATAATATTTTTGACTTAATTTTAATAGTGTTATCCCACTGATTATATTTTAATCAATTTATCATCAAACTTTTTATTTATATGATAGTCTTTAAAAAAGACTGCACTTTGAAATTTATAAACATTTTGTGATAGTTAAAAGGGGTATTCTAATTTTACCACAAATTTTATTCCACTTTTTAAATTTTCAAATTTACATTTAAGGATAACTATTTTCAAAAATATCATAAATTTGTAATGAAAAAGTCTAAGGGAATCATACTAAACCATTTACAAATGTTAAATAATTATTTATAAAAATATTTTAGAGGTATTAGACCTAACTTCATCGCTGAAATATTAAATCATAAGCAATATAAATAAACCAAAAACCAAATGCTAAGTAGTTTTTACTGAATATATCTTTTTTAATGCTACATAACTTCTTATAGTATTTCAAGTAATTTCTCTAGTTAAAAATACATAGAGTATTTTTAACATTTATAAATATAAGGAATTTGTTGTATAATAAAAATAAAAATCGAAAATATTTTTAAAAAGACAAAAATAGAAAATACATTAGGAAAAACACATTTTAATTTTAAAATTGATTATTAAAACGAAATACATTTGAAAATCGCCTTATACACAAATAAAACAAAATCTTTTTCTGGTTAGACAAGGCTAAACTAAGGTTAGGGTCAGAGAGAATGGTTTGAAATCAAAAGTAATAGAAATAAATATATCACCGACGTTCTGTTATATCTATCATTTTAACAAGAATCTTAATATCACAATCCCAAAACAAATCATCTTTGACTGGCAACATATACGACTCCATAATCACCAAAACTCAAAAAAAAAAAAAAAAATAGAGAAAAAGGTTTTGAGCAAGAAGCAGAGATAATGCTTCTCATAGAAGCCAAAGTTTTCGTCTCGCAAAGCTCAAGCCTGCAAGTAAAACGTAGAACAATATCAAATGACTACAACACCAAAGAAAACTTCAGCTTATATTATCGATTATAGTGTAGACCATAAGCAAAAGAAGAGCGTCAGTTGCAAATCAGATAAATTTCAAAAACTTTTCCCGGATGCTATAATCTGGAATGCGTCATGGAAGGCTTACTTTGTTAGCAATGTTGTTGGAGAGCCAGTCAAGACCTTCGTACAGTCCCTCACCGGTGGTGGCGCACGTGCTCTGGATGTACCTGAAAAGAACAACGAAACAGTGTTTGTTTTATGTTTTGAGAGCTCACAGACAAAAACAAAAAAAAAAATGTTCTTTGGAGTTTGATAATCACCAATGACGCTGCCGGAGAGAGTGGAGTCCAAGCTTATCGGTTATCTCAGCAGCATTCATCGCATTTGGAAGATCCTGCTTGTTAGCAAACACAAGAAGCACCGCATCACGAAGCTCATCCTGCAGATTACAAGCATTTAATAGGTCAGTCAGCTTCCCAGTCGATTACTATTGTAAGCGTAGCACAAGATCAATTGGAAGCAGCGTTATGGGATTTTCACCACAAAGGAGCAAGTAAATGAAGCGAAGCTATACCTCGTTTAACATCCTGTGAAGTTCATCTCTTGCTTCAACAACACGATCTCTGTCATTGCTATCCACCACGAAGATCAGACCTTGAGTGTTCTGGAAGTAGTGCCTCCACAAGGGACGGATCTGTAAA
>OVBX01004975.1:0-13758 GCA_900406325.1 Erucastrum elatum
ATATATTTACAATTATATTAATATTAATAAAACATAAATCATTAGAAAATTTTCAAAAAAAAGGTAGGTTTTAATTTTTTGTTTTTGTTTTGTTTTTGTCTAACATATTCAAATTTCTACCGCTCAAAATTTGTTATGTTTTCTTATTAAAAATTATATATTTGTGATGAAAAACATATAAATGAATTAAAGTGTATTTTAATCATTTTTATCTTAGTCGTTGAAAATAAGTCTTACGTGTACTTTTCACTCTTTTTTTTGGATTTAGTACCATTAAATTTATAATTTTCAATTATTAGGAAATTCATGTTTTGCATTTTCTTGTTCTTATAAACAAAGTACAATAAATCTGTATTTTGGTTGAAAATCTATATTATAGTTGTCTTTGGATACCACATGCTTATACATGATATATAACTGAAATTTTTTTTCTCACATAGTCTATGAAATAGCCTTGCATGATAATTATATCATCAGTCTATTATTACTACTAGAACCGATCTCCGCGCTTCACGCGGAAAAGTGTTTTTTGAAGTTTCATGTTTGATAAGCGATAAAGTTTATCTGGTTGAGTGTAAACTATATAAAGATAGCCGAGCTAGTGATGATCCGAATACGTAATTGAATGAAAAAAAGTAAAGTCATGAATTCAATAAAAATTGTTTAAAATAACAGAGCGAATAAAGAAGAGATCTTGCGATGGAGTTTTTGATGAAACAATCCTGCAGAATATAAAACCAAGTCAGGTTATTTATATAAGAAATTATTTAGCTGATTCAATGTTTTGTATATAAAATATACCTGAATGTTGTTGTTCCATAGAACCATGTGTTTCCCTTCTCGGGAGAGCAAAGGTTACTCAAGTGGTGCTGGTGGGTTCTGTAGATCTGTTGTGGAATGATGCAAAATGAAATTTTTATAAAAAAATAAAAAGTGGATGTTAAATGTTTAGAATTTAGTTATTAATACCTCTGTTGGGATGGAGGCATTTGAAGATCTCTTTGTATACAACATTCTTCACTTTAAGCCCGTGTGAGTCCTCGCCCTTTAGGATAGTTAATCCCGATTTACTTGTGACACGTGACAGAGCCACATAAAGTTGACCATGAGAAAACACTGGCTTAGGCAGATATAGAACGACTTCCCTTAGGCTCTGACCCTGACTTTTATTAATTGTCATTGCGTAGCACAATCTGATAGGGAACTGTCGTCGACGTAAGGTGAACGGTAGATTTGTTTCCTCGTGCAGAATAATAATTCTTGGAATCAATATCTCTTGCCCGATATGCGAACCAGTGACGATTACTGCTTTCAGCAAACGCTCACCAATATGTGTTAGGATCATTCGGGTACCATTGCACAATCCCTTTCTCTGGTTTATGTTCCGCAAAAGCATGACCGGTGCGCCGACTTTCAAAGTGAGTTTATGTGCAGGCAGCCCTGAAAACTCTAAAGTATTGAGGTACTCCACTGGGTACAGTGTTTCGTTCTTTTCTGATGTAGTTTCTGATAGTTCGAAGCTATCGAAACTGAAATAATCCTTGGAATCTCCGTCCGTTTGAGAGATGGTGTAGGCATTAATCTTATCAACGGTCTCGTTTCGGGGTGTCAGTATAGCTCTATCAGTGTAGTAGTTATGGGAAGTGGTTCATGTGTTAAAATCTCCGTACGCCGCTTTGACAACCTCACTCAATGGGTCCATGCCACTTGGTTGTATCAGTGAGCCATCGACAAGTATCATTTGCTCACCGTTGTTGTCGATCTCTTCTCCTGATTCAGTTTTGACACGACCCTCTCCTACTTGTAAGAGCCAGTTTGAGAAATCTTTTTCTTCTTTATTCAGCCTCATATTTGTTTTCAGAGAGAATTTGTGACAGCTGTGCCATAGGTATGAGTGACTTGTCGAAGCTAGGACAGTGTCACCTCTACTGGCTCGTGGGATCACAGGTAGTATCTGGCGGAAATCTCCGCCTAAGAGAACTGTCTTGCCGCCAAATGTCAGATCTTTCGCGGCTGGGGTTTTTCTAGACATTATGTCCTTCAACGATCTGTCTAGAGCCTCGAAAGCATGCTTATGTGTCATAGGAGCCTCGTCCCAGATTATGAGATCCGTTTTCTCGATTAGCTCAGCCAGCATTGTCCCAGGTTTGATGTTGCACAGCTTAGTCTCATCTAGCTTTAAAGGGATATTGAACCGAGAATGTGCTGTCCTACCGTTAGGTAGTAGAAGTGCGCTATTCCCGAAGAGGCTACCGGTAGAACGATTTGTTTTCTGGAACGTATTCTTGATATGATGGTTTGGTAGAGGAATGTTTTACCCGTGCCGCCTGCTCCATATACGAAAAATAGATTCCCATCTTTTTTATCAACAGATTCCACAACTGAATCGTAGATTGCACGCTGATCAGCATTAAGCTGATTAAATTGCCTGTCGTGTCTTAGAGTTTCCTCGGCGATATCGTAATCCATTTCCTGGTTCCACAAATTATTCCCCAGCTCTTTCAGCAGAACAGGCTTGATCTTTAGCATATCTTTAATATCACCTAACGATCGGTCTTGCATTCGCATCAATTTCTCGACTTCGATTAACGTGTACTGCTCAAGCGTCGTCTAGCTCCAGATTCGCATGCCCCATTATTCTCTGCCTCTTGTGTAGTATATCCTCGCTCATAGATTTCCATGAGTGCTCCCATAAAGTTTTAGGACTTGTGACAAAGAAGTTTGTCAAGAAGGTGACAAACATGTCACAGAGTTGGTATGGGGTAGCCCATCGAACACCTTCTGCCATAGTCTCGTGCCACTCTACATCATTGTCCAGATAGCCAAGTGCATGGCAAACCGATTTGAAATCAGGATACTTGATATTGTTGTAGGTCTTTAGCTCATCATAACTTCTTGGACCCTTTATCTTATTTATGAGGATCCTTGGAAAGTAACGATCACCAGATGATGGATGAACAGTCACGATTCTGCCAATGGCTCTGCCTTTCTTGCGTTCAGTCCAGGTTTTCTTAATGCAGTTCCATACAAAATATTCTGGTATCTGCACATACGTCAATGTTCTCGCAAACGCAGATCGACTGCATAGAACCATCCACTCAGTAAACATTGTCTTTTGGATGTCCGGTCTTTGGATTACACGGCCGAGGTCGTCCGTTTCTTTGACCGAGACGTTTTGCTCGCCTTCTAAGTGAATTATTAGCTTCTCAACTGCCGGTTTTCTCTGATGTATGTGGAATCTGTACGTCCGCCACATAGACTCACACGCCGATAAATATCGAGCTTCGACATAATCTTGGATCTCGTTGCGTTGTTTGATGACGGTCTGTTGCGATCCATCTGAGGTTGATGCGTCAGAAGGTGCTGGTGTATTTCCTTTCTCTATAACAGCTGATGCTTTGTCAACACCCTTGGTTATGTACTTGAATAAATACTTCACCGCACTTGTTCGATTACAGCACTCCACATTAATATGAGCATTGTACTTCTTCAGGATGTCAACGTTATGAGGCACAACGTATGTGTTGTCTATAACTGAACCTTCCTTCACCACACTCGCTTTTTCGTTTCGGCGTCGGCGGTATAATACATATCCAGACTTGTCAATCGAAGTGGTCTCGTTATACGGCCGAGGAAACTTTTTGGTGCATACATTGTTTTCCATACATGGGCACTTCGGGTTAAGCGCACCGCATGGACCATGGATCATGTGCTTTATGACCAAATTGTAAGCCTCCGGATCTTCATCCTTGTCTGGGAGCTCTGCCGAGATCATCTCATCAATTTCTTCTGCACTCGGTGTTCTTGTACAGTTCCCAAACCACAGTAGTATGTGTGCATGAGGAAGACCCCTTTTCTGAAACTCTATTCTGTGGAGTGCGGCTGTATACGGCTTGAAGAATGTACCTTTCTTGAAATCTTTGAGTAACTGATCTAATTTCATCTTGAAGACCCGACATTCAATATCTGGTCTATCATTGGGAGCATCTCCACCATATCGCAAGAGATGATCTTTAATCTCGATCCAATTAGGATTGGCCGTAAATGTGACAAACAAATCTGGGTTTCCGAAGTCTCTGCAAATAGCCATTTCGTCGTAGTACTTCTCAATCAAGTAACGGGGCCCGCCAGTGAAACTCGGCGGCAATATATACCTCTGACCAACAACTTTAGCATCGGTGTCACCTCGGCAGACAGCGTCCAATATATTACGGTATAGATCAGCTCTCACAACATCTTGGTTGTTCCTGAACCACCTTAGACGATCTTCTTCAACTGAAGCATAAACATCCACTATAAAATGGTGGAAGAGACGTCCTCCTTTAATCAATGTTAACCCTTGACGAAGCCGTGTTTGGATCAATGCAGCGTAGTACTGGCGTATGGTTAGGAAATGTTTCTTTTTTGAACTGCCTGTCTCAAGGTGTAGAGGGATCTCAGGGTGGAAGCCATATTCACCATATGCGAATATTATAGGGTATTGCAGACTCATGTACAGAGGGTGATCATCGCGTAGCTGCTGCAAAGTGTCAGATTGGAATTGGACCACTATATCTCGTGTTCCAATTGTTTGTGACATATCTCCCACAATAAGGCCTGCAACCTCGCTCACGGATGGAAGATCGTACTGTTTTCCTTTCCCCTTATCTGGGAGCAACTTAACAACAAACTCATTTCTGGCGCTTTCGTAGTGATCTCGTGCTCGTCGGAATATCTTAGCCAGACAATTGTGCTCGTCGACCATTTCGATGAGACGTTGTAAGGTCGTCTCATCAAGCTGCCCTTCTGCTGAGGTTTGGCCCATCGCATTCAAACGGTTTTTAACCTCGTTGCCCGTATCAAATATATAAAGCTGGAGATACTCTGGGAGACAGCCCGGTTGTGGTAATAAGCGAACCAATTTTGTGGTGGGTTTGACCTTGGATTCGTATAGTGTAAGGACCAGGAGTGTTCACGACACTGTAATCGAATTTCATTCCAACCGAGGTGAAGGCCAGTACAGAATTGTATACTTTGATTGCATCTCGAAACTTTCTACTCTGGAGGAGTTCTTCTAATAAGGCTGGAGGTTGTTGGAATGGTGGAAGCTTTATCTGCCCATGGTTACAACATATTAAGAATGTTGGTTCGCCTGTTTTGACGTCTTTTCCAGTGCTCTCGGCCAGCCACATCAGTGCACCACATTTAGAACATTCTATCATCGGGTTTTCTTCGGTGCTAGAAGTAGAGCCTTTTTCTGAATTAAATCACGTTGGGAATTATCAACTCACATCATGTTGATATACTGGATATAAAGTTTTTTTTTGAAATTTAGTTTAATAAACAGCAGAATCTGTATTAATTAGGTAATAATAATAATAATCTGGAATACTACATATTTTGTATTGTAGTTAGCGAAGGTATTTTTTTTTTAACTTTTGTTAGGAGATACAGCAGAATCTGTATTGAATTAGATAATAGCTAATTAATAATCTCAAATAATACTACATATCTCGTATTTTAACTGGGGAGGGATCTTTATTTTTAATAAATGGTTGAAATAATATATGATTAATATTTGTATACGTAAGAAGACTCTTTATAATATGCAATATATATGTATATATTTTATTATTATTTAGCATAATATTATATATGGATATAGATTCTATTCACCAGAAGATGTAGATTTGTTTTAACCATATATTATAATAAGAATAATATTTTATTATGTTATATAAAGATTATATAATATCAGATGTGCTAAATAATTCATGTTTTACAGTAATTTTATGAGTAATAATTCTGTTCTAATGAATTTAGTTTAGGAAATCCTAATGTTGTACCTTTTTTGTTTTCCCAGATCGTCTAAATCCAAGTGTCCGCTGCGGTGCATCTGAATGTACGGGCAAAATATTTATGATCAGTTTTATTATTGTCAATAATGTTGGATTAGATTGAATACAGTGCTTACCTTGCCTAAGTGCCGAGGCTCGTTTTGCCATTAACGTGGCCCTTCTCATGTTACGTGCATTTTTATGTGCGACTGATATGTTTTCAAAACAGTTAGTATAATAAAATGTTTTAAATATATATATATATATATATATATATATATATATATATATATATATATATATATATATCACGGTATATTNTATATGTTTTGCACGCCGCGCAGCCACCTAGTTGTGTTAATACAAAATATTTGTTAATATTTGATTTATTATTGCGAGATGTATATAACTGGATAAGATCACTTACAGTCATAATATGTTGGCTTGAAAGTTGGTTGATCGTTTATTTGACGAACTGGAAAAAATATACGCATTGAGAGCAGTGATCAATAAAACAGTACCCTGGAAAAAATTATACGTTTTGACAAAGACACACCTAGATTTATTACGTGATCCAACTGGACGCCCTCGTTTTCTCCTATGTGGGGTTCCAGACGATGATTCTGCGATATAAGAATTAGATAACTATTATATTGTTAAGAAAATAATAAAACAGTTATAAGAGAGACATCATGCATAAACTATGTATGTATTATTTTTTAACATTGTATATTAATAGTAAAATATACTACGTGTTAAACATTAAATTTTCAATTAGGTTTAAACAATAGTTTTGTTTGAGGAGTACAATAGGTTTGTTTGAGTAGTCAGGCTTTCACCATTTGGAAACTATTTCACCTTTGAAAAACATTTGCTACTAAACTAATGGGAAATTATACATATTGGAGATAAATGTAGCCCTCCATATTAGCTAGCTAAAAATATAATTACTGGTTTATATACATATTTCTGACTAAATATTATGTGTATAAAACTTGCATACCACGTATACTTATGACAATATTTCTAAATATAATAACTTCGGCTCATAAGTTGATTGTGAAATAAAACTCGTGTAATATGTTTTATAATTCAGATTTAGCTATTGAGACATCCTCTAAAGGTTACTTGATATAATCTATCTTGCTATATATCTATGCGTTTTAGTGTTATTTTTGTAAATGTTTTATTAAATTTCTGTTAGATAGTAAATTCGGATGTAATGATTATATGTTAGTTTATAATCTCAGTATCATATGGAATTTCATATATGCTAAAATCTCATAATTGAATTCCTGAAAATAGTTTTAAAGACCTAACTATTAATAAATAGTTAGGATGATTGCTATATGGATATATTTCGGTTATACAATTTTGTTTTATTTGTTTCTCGAGTAAAATTAAGGATTCTTATATTTTTTTTAATAAAATGCAGTTTTTAGTTATAATTTTCTATTTATATAGGATAATAGATCAGCACTATAATAATAGATAAGATTTCACTACAATGATACTGCGCTGTACATATATAATATTAAGGGTTCTTATATATATTATTATCTTTTGTACTGAAATTTAGTTTTTAGTTATATTTTTTAATTTATACAGGATAATAAAACATCACTATATGAATAGATTAGATTTCAGTAAAATAGTACTGCTCTGTACATATGATTATTGATCGGTATGGTTTTAACTTGTTAGCTATATAGCTCGGTTAAGAGTATTCCTTTTTATATATGGTTAAATTTGTAACGAAGAAATACACAGCCAAGAAACCGACTTACTATTCCGTAGGCAACATGCAATAAATAGTCTAGCAATATAAACATGGAACCAAATAACGAATTCGAGAGTATCAAAATACATGGAACTACCAACTAATCAGCAACATATTTGATATACAATATATGCTATATTTTAGCATGAGTTGTTTTATTCTTTTATTTTGACTAATATAATTGCTAATGACTGGTGATCCAGTCTCTTGTAGTAATTCAAGACTTTTACTAAAATAGTATATTTTTGATATATTTCTCAATAGCACAATAAAAAGCTATATTTTATATATATATATATATTATCTATATTTCTGAATAAATTTATGTTTATTCATTACATCGTAGTCCATTGCAGATCTAGCACAATCGGTGCTCAAATCTTTAACGTGGTCAAATCGTGTGAATCGTTGTAAAGAAAAAAGTGAGCAGTGATATGCATCAATCAAATACTATAAAACTATATCATATATTCTCGAATATAATTCAGATAAAAGTGATGAATAAACAGCGTTTACCTGCGTTTTCCATTTGTTGGTTGGAAGAGGTGATAAAGTGATCAGCGATATGCTATATAGAAGATTGTTTGGC
Source organism: Erucastrum elatum (assembly GCA_900406325.1). Lineage (NCBI taxonomy): Eukaryota > Viridiplantae > Streptophyta > Magnoliopsida > Brassicales > Brassicaceae > Erucastrum > Erucastrum elatum. The sequence continues at coordinate 8,186 of OVBX01004975.1, forward strand.
GAAACTGGTCGAGAGAGGAGGAAAGTAAGATGAAGTTTGAAATGATTTTTTTTTTGTTCTGTGTATGAAGAATTGCTTGGTGATTGCTAATGGTTGGTATACATCACACGACATTCCCCATTTGATGCAAAATTATTCTCTTTATTTGGTAACTAATAATGGCAACGTATATTTTACTATTCTATTACCACATAGAGATTTGAGCGTTTTAATTTTCTTCATTTCCGTTTTAAATTCTGATGGCAAAGGACATAATTTGATGTGTTTGTTTGTGGACTTAGGTTTATAATGGCTTGGGCTTGCAAACTAATAATATTTGCGATAGGTATAAGTCACCAAACTTTGTTGTCATAGTAATAGGATATGCATCATCTATACTTGTGGACCAAGTTTAAAAATCCCACTGGTAACTAAATACATTTTTGTCGAAGTTCCATTTATTTTACCGTTTTGTGGGTTAAATTTATATTGTTTTTTTTGCATTATAAGCAGCAAAATATTTGATTAAATCGAACCATAATTTTTGTATTGATAGCTATGTGCAAAATACTTTAACGCTATTTGGTGGGTCGTTTTCTATTTTTAACAATTCTCATAAAACTAAATAATTTTAAATAGATGTATAGCTAAACTAATTGTGATATTCCTTTATGTAAGAAAAGTAATCAGAGATTTGCAAGGTTCGTATAAAACCATATTGCTTATATAATTCTTTTATAAATATTTAATTAAGAGAGTTACAAATTTTAGACGAATCTAAGTCTTGTATACTAAGTCCCATAGGTGAGTAGATTTTTGCATTCTCATATTAGAGTAATAATTCAATTTATTACAATTACGTATGTATAAATGGTAAAAAGATATTATTTGGATTCATGTGATCATGTAGACAATTGAAATAATATCCAATCATATACAGAATTTTATGAAATAAATGCATCGGGATCCATAATTTGTTAGTCCGTGATGCATAATTTCAAAGAGCACCCGTTGATGAAGTACACATATTATGTCGGCCATCAGTGTTTGAAGTACATTCATAGCCTACTGGTCGGGAAGCATTTGTTTATAACCCCGGAGGGGGGTTCGAACCATTGCATCAACATTCTTTTAAATTTTATTTATTTATGTTCGGATGATTTTTAATCATCCTTAGAACCATTTCCTCTAATCGTAGTAGATTACCTAAAGTATAAATCCCATTTTTTTGCTTTGTTAAAAATGAATTGGGTGCAGTTTTTCATGGAGATTTAGTTATTCATTAATTTAATATTTAGTTATTCATTAATTTAATACATTAGTATTGATGTTAAATCTAATATGAGAACATTAAGCTTAGATTATTGTATCCGGCACGCGGGACAGCCTATGTATTGGTAGAGCAAGATTCAGCCCTATTTTTGAGCTACGTAGGTAGAGCAAAGCAACGTCGAATTAAACTCCGTTGGCTGCGTTAGGGTGGTAATCATATGAAATCAAATCTGAGTTTTGAGACTATTAGATCATTAATAGTTGATGTAGATATAAGTCATTGGAAATTCGGAATAGAAAAATTTAAGATTTATACACCAATCATAAAGGATTAGATTTAATGTGAATATGACTATATAGAATATAGAGTTTACTGTAACTCAAATTAAGAGAGAATAATAATAAGTTTTTAGACTTGCATAATCTGCCAGTAATAGGATCATGGAGACGAATTTATGGCTGACATAGGCTATGATCACTTCATCTGACAGATGAGCTGTTGAAGGGTAAATCAACTTGGTAAGGAAGCACTATCTTTTAATTAGTCATTCTTATTCGAAATGTATACCACTAATTCTAAAAGAAACCATTAATAAAAAGAAAACAGAGACACCTATATAAGAACACAATCTTTGAACATTATATTTTCCTCTAGACAATACAAAGCAAGAACCAAAAAAATAATAGAACACGTGTAAATCCTAACCATAAATAAAAAGACACATAACTAAGTCAACCTAACTATATAGTAGAAATAAGATTATTAAATAAACTTTATTAGAGAAACTTATCATAACCAAAGTCGATATAACAACCAAGCAAATCCAAATTTATTTAAAACAGAATAGTCTTTAAAAGGGAAATTAGAAACGATATCTCAAACAAACATCATCAGCCACTTTTCACTCGCTTAGCATCTCCAGCATCAATGTCACCAGCTGCTCTCTTCACCGGTCCATCCACCTGATCCCCATTCTCGTCACCTGCATCATCGTCACCAGAATCTCCCATGCTGTCTTCAGGTGCTTCTTCATCAGGAGGTAGCACCTTAGTGACAGTTAAAGTCTGGGTTTTGCCTTGAAGGTTGTGAGTCGAAATCTTCACAATAAACCTCTGTGTCTGTCCAACGGTGTTAAGCATGACTTCAGGGACCGGAACAATTGCATCATATCCAACACCATCATTGGCCTACAACATAGGTTGACAACATGCTCAGGCTCGCAACATATCGTGACTGCATCTAAAAATATATTGAGCCTAATAATCTTATACCTCGAAGTAATTCTCAACCAACACAGATGCCTTCCTCCCAAACAACTGCTCACCAGCTTCACCAAGCAGAACGAAGAAGGCTTGATCTTTCTGATCAAGGACAGAGAGCTTCGTCAGGTATTGAGCAACACCAACTATCTCATTCTTCCCACACTTCTTGCACATGAGGGTCGTAGACCCCTTAGTCGCCTTGGTATGACACTCCCCACAGCCAATGTAGTACCAATTAAAACCATTCACAACATCATCAATTGTGGCTGTGCACTCAAACCATGCGACCTATAAAAGCATTTGTAAAAATTCAAGGCGAAAGATATATAGTATAAGAAGGAATCTAATTGAATCTGCTGATGTGCAACCTTGGCGGACGCATTCTTCATGTACGCGAAGAGCTCCCCCAATGTGGCTTGTTCAGGCTTGACCACCGCTTCCGCCTTAACTCGGTTGGCAACGTCTTGGTTCGAGTTCAACCTGGAAGCATACAAAGTCAACTACATCAACATGGAAATTCAACTAACATCCAATACCATAGAATCATAACCATACCAGTCAAGGTAGTTACGCGTGTCTTCAACATCATCATCTAGGAAGACTCGCGAAGCCGACATAGACGCTAGTGAAAGAGCTGTACGTATAATAACAAACGACTGATCACTACATATCTAGAAACCAGTAATAAACTAATTACTAACAGCTAAACCAACCAGGTATGCTCGAAACAATACATTCAACCCATGAACAAAATCTAAAAGCTCCTAGTACAAACCTCCATAACGTTTTGGGTTCAAAGTTGTGACCAAGATGACACGGGCATCGCCTCCAGATGCTCTGAACTTCCTCCAAAACTCAGATGCAGCCTTATCCCACAGGCACAGCTTCAGCACAGGCTCACTGCAAATACACAAACCGAGTGGTCAGATATCTCAGCTGGATGAGAATAAGATTGACACATCTTACTCCTGGTTCTGAACGTGGATATCCACTATGCGGGCTGCAGCAATGCTGGTCTCATCGAGCAGAATACTTCCACTGGGTAACTCCCCATTCACCAGCTTGATATGACCAATATAATCTGCCAGCCAAACAAACAACAGAATGTTTATACGACTTGTACATTATACAATCACAATGGGAGCAGGGACGATGGGAAACTTGCCATAGAGATCTCCTTTCATGTCACAAGCACGGTCAAACTCATTGAAACCATGGAACCGGAACCGATCCATTGGGAAATTGATCGAACTGTCTACCAGCTCAGATAGTTCAGATCCATAACAGAATGTAACCGTGACGTCTCCGTCAGCAACACGGTAATCGGGCTTGTTTACGGATCCATAAAAGTGCATAGTCGATAAGTGTCACCGGCTCTCATGTGAGGCACATAGGTTCTGACCTTCCCAGATGGGATGTATCCATGGATGACGGTTCCCTGTTACAGATTCAAAAAGAGTTAAAACCAATATCAAGTTTTTCAAAACTCAGATATAATTCGACCAGTATATGCCCAACGACTAAAAAAAGGAGACAACCCAAACCATTATCTAAATCTAAACAATGTTAAAGATAACTCAAGGAATATAAGCTATTCAATAATTAAGTAGCGAAAAAACATAAACCAATACGCGAAATCTAATCACGAAACACTACAAACCAAGAAGACCGAATGCAAATATTTTCAAAACTCAGTTGTAATTTAAGGCTTTTATGTGAAATGACAAACTAAGGAAGCATCTGAAACTGATACAAAGATCTAAAGCAACGTTCAAGTTGGCAAAAACATTATTAGATTACAGTTAAAACATTATCAGATTTTTTAAAATGGAATAACAAATCACAAAACAATACGCATCAGAACCACAAAAGAACCACAAATAAGCAGTCTCTTCTTATACACATAAACAAAATCAACCATGAAACACCAAACATCCGTTATACTACTACATCTAGACCAATCATTGTATAGATTACTATCTAAATAGGATGTCGAATCATACCTCCCGGTCAATCAGAAGCATCTCGATGCCTATGAGAACCTTCGTATGATTATTCCACGCCTCCCAAAAGTGGATCAGCCGGAACTGCAACTCGCCTTGATGGACTCCAAGAGTCACGTCTCTGAAAGCAATCACTTCCACAGCCTGGTCGGAGACAACACCTTTGCCTTTACCTCCAACGTCAACAGCAACACCCTTGCCTTTATCTCCGGCAGAGATACGGGACTTGGCTCTACCGCCGATACTGATACCNACCCGAAGCAGCGCGAGTCTTACGGACCGTTTTAACCGGAGTCGAGGGAGCCATCGGAACGCCATCTGGATTCTTCAAACCACCATCACCGGAGGAAACACCTGTTTGAACAGCAGTTTTGGCCGCTACGGAGGAGAGAACCGCCTCTTCGCTTTTCATCATCGTCTCGGCTGGCTTAGGTTGAACAACGCCGGATGAGTCACCGGTGGGCTTAGCAGATCCCGAGGAAGCAACGGCTTTCGAGTTCGTCTTCATAGAGTCGGAGGAAGTCATATGGATGAGCAATCGAGAGGAGAAAGAGATAATTCGGTGAAAAAATGAATAACACGACTGATGTATTTATATTAGATCGGAACAAAAAGAAACTCATCAAGAGAAGAAAGCGAAGAGAACCCATAATTAATTGGGGGAATTGATAAGGACGATGAAATGATCAATCGATCGTTACAGAGAGATCGATCAATAGTCGTTTCAGAGAGTATGAGAGAATAGAGAGGAAGATGAACAGAACATCTCGGGTAATTAGGGTTTGCTATTCAACGAAGGGGAAAATTAAAAACATGGGCCTGACGGGCTTCGACACCAAAAGAATTGTGCAAATTAAAAGCCCAAAATTAATATATCCAGCTGACGTGGCGAAAATGTTATATTTCTATTGGTGGAATATAATTAAGCTGAGGATGATTGTGGAGGCTTCATATTAGCCTTTAATAATATAGTAGATTGCTTCATGTTTTTTATGTATATAATAATAACATTAACTATATGAGTCTGTATTCTTTTGATGACAAAAAAATAGTATT
>OVBX01004976.1:0-10140 GCA_900406325.1 Erucastrum elatum
ATATATGGAAAAGTAAATTAATATGTGTATAGAGATAATGTGTTAAAGATTTATCTACTATGCATTTTTATGTGAATTTTATTGTTGTATGTTTCTGATATTCATAATACTCTTCTTTGAAAACCAGTGTTGTTACTTATTATCTTCTTTTTTATTAAAATCTTGACCTGTTAAAAATGTTTATAGAAAAACCTAGAAGAAAAAACTGTAATAAAAAGAGTGTAACTGTCCAAGCTCTCCCTTTAAAAGAGTGCCTCTCAAATCTTATGGTGGATGATAATTTGGTGAAAAGATCTGTTGTATTTCTTTTCAAAAAAAAAATATGCTGTATTATCACACAATCATGTACATATTGCTTAAAAAGTCAGGAGTATCACTGATGTCTAGGCTAATGGTTTTTATCAGTGATAGCCTTAAGTGATTTGTCTAAACATTTATCAGTGATATTTAACCTAGCATTTACTAGAAAATCTTATAATATATTTAAGTTAATTGTATATTGTACATCAATTTTCTTCTATATTCATCAATCATTATTATTTTTTACAAAAAAAAAAATCATTTTTTTGAGGATTAATTATTTTACCCTTTAAATAATGATACACTTCCAAATTTGTGACAAATTAACCGACCCGACCCGACCCGACAGCGCTAATCTGACGTTTAAAAATTGATTTTAATCATCATCGTCTCTCCGGCACAAACATATTTGGTTTTCTTTTCGGCAAGATCCCTCGATTATCTCTCCGTGTTCTTCTAATAATCTCCATAGATTTTACATCTCTCTCTATCTCTCTTTGTTTTCCTTTTTTTTTGTTTTTATTTTGTTTTCGTTTAAATCTCAAATCACCTGCTCTATCATACTGTTCCAATTCAATTCTTCACCGGCGTGTGTTACTGGTACGAATCATTGCCTGCGTTTCATAAATTATGATTTTTTTTATTAATAATGCATGTATTGTGAGTTTGATTGAATCGGGGATAATGATTGCAGGAGGTGTGTGTGAATGGTATAATGAATCAAGGAGGCAACACTCAGACCATAGCTTCTTCACTTGACCCTAACCCCATTGAGGTATTATTACTACATCTTTTTTTTCAATTAAAAACTATTCCTTTATATTCATTCAGTTAATAATGTTGCTGCCTGAATTGGATTTGGTGATTGTTTAGGCTTAATTGATTAAGCTATCTCCATGTTACATTAGTTTGCGTTTGTTAGGCTACCTCTCTCAAANAGCTGCCTGAATTGGATTTAATTGATTAAGCTATCTCCATGTTACATTAGTTTGCGTTTGTTAGGCTACCTCTCTCAAATCATATTGTAACGGTTAGGGCAAATCTTTTTTCCGTATTAGTGCAAAAGAAGAAGGATGTGACTTTATTATCAGATTTTTTTAGGTATATAGTCTTGTGTCTAAGATGACCTTACTGTTTGTTGCTTGTCTATGTCGGATAAGTGTTGTTCAGTCTTACCACTATTAATACTTTTTTTGTTTTTGTTTTCTGCAGAATCGATATGGTGTTGAAGGAAGCCAAGTGCAGACATCTCCATATCAATACTCAACTGGGCCTGACGGTGCCTCGTGGACAACGCATAGGGTAGATAATCAGGTTGTGCAGAATGGGAACTATTCACACTCAGACTATTACCATCCACAGCCTCCAGTGCAAGAGACACCGAATACTGCATCCTCATCAGCGTCTGGGACTCAAGATTACAGTGGATATACGCCATACCAGACCCCTTCCGACCCGCAAAACTACTCGAACGCGGGGTATGCAAATTACTACAGTGGCTATCAACAACAACAGCAGCAACCTAGCCAGGCGTATCCTCAGCCTGTAGGGGCGTATCAAAACACAGGTGCTCCTTATTCCTCATTTCAGAATCCAGGANAACTCAGACTATTACCATCCACAGCCTCCAGTGCAAGAGACACCGAACACTGCATCCTCATCAGCGTCTGGGACTCAAGATTACAGTGGATATACGCCATACCAGACCCCTTCCGACCCGCAAAACTACTCAAACACGGGGTATGCAAATTACTACAGGGGCTATCAACAACAACAACAGCAACCACCTAGCCAGGCGTATGCTCAGCCTGTAGGGGCGTATCAAAACACAGGTGCTCCTTATTCCTCATTTCAGAATCCAGGATCTTATGCTGGGACTGCAAGTTATTCAGGAACTTACTACAATCCTGCTGATTATCAGACTACTGGAGGTTACCAAAATACAACTTATAGCAGCCAAACAGCTGGAGGTTACCCAAGTACGAACTACAGCAACCAGACTCCTACTACATCAAATCAGGGAAACTATGCATCAAACCCTTATCAAAGCTATACTCCTGACGCTGCTAACATTCATAGCTCCAATGCTGCAGCAACACCACCTGTACATTATCAACAGAACTACCAACAGTGGCCAGGTTATTACAGTCAAACAGAAGTCCCATGTGCCCCGGGCACGGAAAAGTTGCCTGCCACTAGTACATTTAGTCAGAGCTTTCCAGTTTCTGGTGGTGTTACTAATGAAATGCCTGCTTCAAATGGTCAGCCTGCTCCGTCGTATGCCCAACCTTGGAGGCAGGAAACTGACTCATCTCAGCCGCCACCTCAGCAGGTTCATATTTATTTTCAAAAGGGAGTATAACAAATTTGCGTTCTTAAGCTTATCTTGAGTCAATTATTAGATATTTAATGTGCATATTGTTTTAGACATGGTCACGTATTACATTCTTTCACTAGTCTTTTTTATTGGTATACTAAGTAGTCATTTTTATGCTCTCAGCCTGCTGCAGCGGTTAGTGCATCTAATGATGCTTATTGGATGCACCAAACACCAAATCAGCAACCTTATTATCCTGTTCCTCCACAAAATCATTACCAGACTCCTCTGGAGACAAAACCATTATATGAGACCCCTCTGCAGGGTCATCAGAGAGCTACATATCCTCAAGAACAGAATCAGTCTTCCGTTCATCAGGCACCGTTAAGCTATCGTCAGCCTACTCAGACTGCGCCGTCAGTGGATACTCAAAGGGTAAGCAAAATACAGATTCCAACTAACCCTAGAATTGCTTCAAACTTGCCACCAGGTTATACCAAAATGGATAAAGGTAGATCACCAGCCGGTGCAACCCATGCACCTGCGTATGTTAGTGTTTCAGTGTCAAATCCAAAAGGTCATACCACAGCTATGCCTGAGGTAAGGCTCCTTTCTCAATTCTTGAACTTTGATTACCTAGCAAGTGAAGTAGATATTAAAATGTTGGCCACTGTTAATTGGTATATTGAGTAAATCTTTTCTTTTATAACCAACATTGGAAACAAATAATCACGTTTCTTGTAGCCTGGAACCTTCCCAAAATCGCTTTGTGGTTTTGTGGAGAGAGCTTTTGCACGCTGCAAAGATGATAAAGAAAAGGCATCTTGCCAAGCTTCCCTGAAGAAGGTAAATGCTACTAGGAATTTTAGCATGATTTCTAGTCACTCATTGTGCTCACTTAATGCTAATTCCATATTTGAATGAACTTTGACTTTATCTTCCGAGTAGATGTAGTATGGTTAAGATGTTTTCATGAACAAGAAGAAATCAATTTGCACTTGTTAGAATACTTTGTTAATTCTGGGTTGCTTTGCATGCTGATGCTTTTTTTTTTTGTATTTCTAGATCATCACCGAAGCTACAAATGATGGTACTATTAATACTCGGGATTGGGATACTGAGCCTCTCTCAACTGTCCTGAACACAGATGTGACTAGCACAGAGTATGATCTTTGTTCTTCTTTATTATATGTTTGGAACATTTTCTCCATATGATTTGCTATTAAGCTTTACGGTTTGCTTCAGGCCGAGCTCCGCTCCTATATTTTCGTTCCAAAATAAGAGCCCAACAAGACGACCCAAAAGCAGATGGGAGCCGTTAGTGGAATCCAAACCATTTGTGAAGCCAGCTTCAACTTTCACCAGTGGTGTTAAGTTTGGAGGTTGGAATCACCAAAATGAAAATAACAAAAAGGTTAACATTCTTTCCTTGTTATTTGTTAGGCATTCTCTGAATGGTTCTTATAAGAAAAAGTTTTGCAGAACTCTGAGAGTTTTCAAAAGGTGGATGCTGTCACTAGCTCCAAGCCTACTTACTCTGCGAAAAAGAGTTTCCAGCGGCCTGTGAAGCGACAGCGTTTTTCTGCTGGTTCATCTACTGCCATTGATGATGATACATCTAGTGATAGCGAGAAGGAACTGACACCTTACTATTCCAGCGCAATGTCACTTGCTAGTTCTGCCGATGAAAAGAAGCGGCGTGATAGTCGTTCCAAGCGTTTTGAGAAAGTTCAAGGGCACAGCCGAGGGAGTGATAAACCTAAAATTTCAAATGTTAGAAGGGGCACTGCATCGAGACTTGGCGAAGATTTTGATGGAAGTGGCAGCAGAGCTGTGGAAGACATGGACTGGGATGCACTAACCGTTAAAGGAACTTGCCAGGAAATTGAGAAACGTTATCTCCGTCTTACTTCTGCACCGGATCCTTCCACAGTAAGTATCACTATATTATACCTATTAATCTTTTCGACACACTGACTAATATTTTTGATTGTGCTTTGCAGGTAAGACCAGAGGATGTGCTGGAGAAAGCTTTGTTAATGGTTCAGGAATCTCCAAAGAATTATCTTTATAAATGTGATCAGCTAAAATCTATTCGCCAAGACCTCACAGTACAGCGGATACACAATCATCTAACAGCGAAGGTATATTATCAAGTTCCAAATTATACTGAGCATTCTTGCATGTATTACATAATGAGTGTTAATGATGTTTCCATGTTGAATGTCTATTTCAGGTCTATGAAACGCATGCTAGATTTGCTTTGGAAGCTGGGGATTTAACCGAATATAATCAGGTTTGTATGCTAGCGCAGATTCTTCCTATTGCAAAATAGTAATCATTCAGATTGTCTAACCACTTATAAAATCAAGCCTTGTAGGATACATCTATTGTATATTCCTGCGGTTACTTAACTAACTTTCACGGTAATTGTAGTCTTACTGAATTGGTTTTTGTTGTTGCTGTTACAGTGCCTGTCACAGTTGAAAATCCTTTATGCGGAAGGTATAGAAGGATGCACTCTGGAATTTGCTGCGTACAGTCTGCTCTATATCACTTTACACTCGAACAACAACCGAGAACTTCTATCATCTATGTCCAGGTTAGTGCTTTATAACTTCCTTTTCTGGGCTATGATTAGGCATAAAAAGAATGTTTACGTTAGTTATACCATTTGGGAATAGTATTGAAGTTACGAGTGTTCTCATCGATAGTTATGTTTTGTTTTTACATCTCTACCTACCAATGAGAAGAGGTTACTTCTTTTAATTGGGTTTATATTCATGAGATGTGATATCTGAATTTGTTCTGTAGGTTATCCAAAGAAGCTAAGAAGGATGAAGCAGTTAGACATGCTCTCTCAGTTCGTGCAGCTGTTACATCAGGAAATTACGTTCTGTTCTTCAGACTCTACAAGACCGCGCCGAACATGAACAGTTGCCTCATGGGTAAGGGGACATCACTAATAAAAACTCTTTTGATATGTTTGAACAATTGGATAGAGATACAAATTTATGTTTTATTTGCAGATCTATATGTGGAGAAGATGCGTTATAAGGCTGTGACTTTTATGTCACGGAGTTGTCGTCCTACAATCCCGGTTTCATACTTAGCCCGAGTGTTGGGCTTTACTGGTACTTCAAGCGAAGGTGCTGGTGAAAAGGAGATTGATGGTATGGATGAGTGTTCTGAATGGCTAAAAGCCCATGGTGCTAGCCTCATAGCTGACAGTAACGGGGATATGCTTCTTGATACCAAGGTGAGTCTCCTTTTGAATTTGCCATAATGTTGTGGTGTAACATGGGCCCTAGCTCGGAGCCATATTGTCAAGATATGGATGAGGTCTGAACTTGGGTTATTTCTTTGTGCAGGCGTCATCAACGAGCCTCTTCATGCCTGAACCTGAAGATGCAGTTGCTCATGGAGATCGATATCTAGATGTCAATGATTTCTTTACGCGTACATGATGAAGAAAAAAATATCAATGTCTGTTGTGTAGTCTGATGGGGAAAATTGAAGTTCATCACATCTTTTGATCTTAAGGAGACCAACCAAGATGATTGAAGCATCTTTCACATCGTCATCTTTTGCCAAACATAACCTCAGGTATGACATTTTAGGTCTTACATATTACTTTATAGAAGAGGACCAAATGTGTGTGTAATTCGTTTTTGTGAATATGGAAAAAACCTTTATTATTTTTAANNNAAGATTTTGAAAGGGAATCCAGTAAACAAATGATGTATTACATTTAAACGATTAAAGGAATTACAAACAGAAAAAAATACAAGTATGTTTTGATTTGGGTCTCTCTTTTGTATCACCTCCTCTTGTTCTTGCTTCCAAGCAACAAACAGAAGTAAAACAAAACCCTAAAAAAGAAACCAAAAGCTACCGTGATAAGCAAGCAATGCCATTTGCTCAGCTGAGTCACACCTTGCTGTGTCAGAATATCCGAACCAGTGGTCAAACACGTCGAGCTAGATATCGTCGTCCCGAGCGAGCGGCTCACGGAATCGAGCAGCCGCAGCTTCATCCCCTCCGGTAAAACCCCTAAAGGAGTGTTGTCGAAGATCTGAACTCCTCTGACAAAACACTTGGTCGGATCAGAGAACTCGTTCTGCAAAACCGCCTCGTACGGGTACTTCACGAGAGACATGTAATGAAACCAGATCCAGTAATCTGGTATACGCGTTCTGTTGATGAAGAACCCACTGAAGAGCAGGAAGTAAGCTAAGATAGCGACGACGATTGTGTAACCTAACATCACATGTGGAACCACTCCCGATAGAAACGTGACGAAGGAGCTACCTGACCAGAAGGACGCTAGTATAATCAAACAGTAAAACAAAAAGCCCATTGGGCCTCCGTCTAATCAAACAGCGATCGCTTCTTTTAGCGTTAGATTTAACGGCGATGACGGTGGAGTTAACGGCGGTTGGCGGTTATTATTCTGTTTCTTCATCTCTTGCCATTTTTTGTTGAATTCGATTATTCCTCTCGTTCCTCCGTTGGATCCTTCGAGCTCGCGGATGAGATCCAACGCGAACTCCGTTAGATTCTCGTTCTCCGGTATCGGACTCCCGAACTCGTTAAAGAAAGGGCGAAGACTCGCCGGAGATCCGCTAAACACCGTGTTGCCACGTGACAAGAATATTAACCGGTTAAGCAAACCGAGAACTCGATGACTCGGTTGATGAATCGACATAATTACGATACTGCCACTCTGAGCGATCCTTTTTAACACCTTAACCACAATGAAGGCGCTCGTGGAGTCCAAACCTGACGTAGGCTCATCGAGGAAGAGAAGAATCGGATCGTGGATGATATCAATCCCTATAGAGACGCGATCCAGAAATTTTTTTTACAGGTGTCATAATTTATTATTATTTTAATAAAACATTATTAAATATTTATTAATTTAAACTTAAATATTAAATAATTTAAATATTTAAGAAAAATATTATAACATATAATTTAATAATGTTAAAATGTCATATTTTAAAATAAACACAAATGTTCAATTTAGATTAAAAAGCCCATACAAAAAATAAATAACAAAATTATATTCAGCCCAAAAAAATAAATTTGTTTTTGACAAAACAAGAAATAATATAATGGGCTTTAGGCCCGTATCTTAGACAAAAAGGAAAAAAAATGTAATAAGGTGTCAAGGAGGCTTCGAACCCGGGTTAAAGGGGTGTCAGACGGAGGAGCTAAACCAACGGAGCCAACAAATATTACTACAAATGGCTTACAAAGAAAAATATTTATAATTTAAGGGGTGTCAGCTGACACCCCTTCCACTTACCTAGATCCGCCTCTGGTCTTCTTTCTCCTCCGGAGATTCCGCGTCGACCTTCGTCTCCTATAATCGTTTTCGCAGCGTTCTTGATTCCCAACTGTTCGATCAAAGCTTGAACGCGTAGCTTCTTTTTAGACTTAGGTAAGCTCCTCGGGAGGCGAAACTCGGCTGCAAACATTAGCGTTTCTTCGACGGTGAGCATAGGGAAGAGGAGGTCGTCTTGCATGACGTATGCTGAGATGACTTTGAGCATACGTGATGTGAGCGTCTCTCCGTTTAGCTTCACCGTTCCTTTTAAGCTTCCTTTGGCGATACGATTCGCTAATGCGTCTATGAGGGTTGATTTTCCCGAGCCGCTGGCTCCGAGAACGGCCATGATTTCTCCGTCTCGCGTCTCGCCGGAGATGTTGTTGAGGAGGGTTTTGGTGTTTGGGGTTACGGTCGTCTGAGCGAGCTCGGGATCCTCTGTTCTCCGCCGTGGAATGAGGCCGCGGAAGTTTAGTTTAGGGCGAAGAGAGACGTTGTAAGTGAGGTTGTCGAAAGAGAGGACGAAGGGAACGGTGTTTGTGAGTTCATCGTCGTTGTGAAGTGGAGTCTCGTCTCCGGTGGATACTTTCCTGACGTCGCTGACGTTCTTCAGAAGCTGGCCTAAAGTGGAATCTGAAACGGAGGAGATGGAGTGAAACTGCGGCGTTTCATCATCATCTGCTGCCACAATACGAGCCATGTTAAGTAAACGGACTTTTAAAAACTTTCGGAGTGATGAATCAACGAACTTTAAACACACTCATTTGCTTGTGGTTCCCGAAACTGTTGTAAGTAGTTTGGATTCTCTCAAAGAACTAGAAGAAGAAGAAGAAGAAGAAGAAGAAGAGGCTAAAGTGTTTGCTCTTTAGTTAGTTGTGAATAATTTTGTTGGGTGTCTGTATATATCTTACTTATATAGAACCAAGTGCATGAAGAAACGTGTGTGTATGTGTGAAGATACGAACGTTGATATAAGATATGTTTAAAAAAAAAATAAGTCTCTCAGTGAGTTGCATGGGAAAGTTGTGTTAGGTTTATATTTGACTGTTTGGACGTAAATGCGTTTTTGATTTCTTTGTTTTGTTATTAAGGGAAGGTGAGTGAGCCGACCCATGAAATCTGAAGTTCCCAAAAGTGGAAATACCAAATACATTTTCTTCTCTTTTTGGGTAGCTAACCGTTAATGAGTCAAAGGAAGGATCGGTGGGCACAGGCCAGGTGGCGATATGGGTGGTAATTGACTTTGGAATTAGACAATTAGGTAAAGGTGTTGGTTGATCTAACATAGGCATGGCGCTATGACAGACTTTCGTGTGTGTTTCCCATATTTTTCTTATTTAATGCTCTTATTATTATTCATATAAACCGTTCCGATAAGAAAATAAAATTGGAAACAACTTATAAACAGCATTTCAAAAGGAATACATCATCATTAGTATGATGTACGGGTTATAAAAACCATATGGTCTAATACCTAATTAGAAGAGTCTTAATTAAATATGCGTTTTTGCAAATTAGTATTCTTAATCTCTGTTCAGTTAGTTGACAAAAATGCGTTAGGTCAAAAGCAAATTTTAAAAGTGAAAATGGCAAACTCTCTACTATCTTTGTCATAGTTCGAAACAGGTGATTGATGAGGTAGTTAAAAACACGAAAAACTTATCCAAACAAAGTCATGCAAAGTCGATGCCCACTTGCGAATAGATTGCTGTGTGTGTGCGCGAAATAGTATTAGTATATGTACAAAGATCTATGCATGTAGACTACTAGACTGATGTTTTATATTGGTCTATTTACAAGTCGGTCCAATAAATCCAGATCAAGACTTACTCTATAATAAAATGGCTACAAGACTAGCTAGCTTAGCTACTTCACTTGGCCAACCTAATTGAAGCCTACTAACAAAATGCCGGAAAAAACTTCAACCGCACATGCAGAAACCCTAGATCGAATCAACTGATCAAACGTTACCAAAGTAAAATTATAGGTTCGAGTCAAGTGGCCTTTTCTTTTCTTAATAGGGTCAAGTTTTTCATGGACCTTTCTCCATGCATGTCCCCAACGTTAAGTAAAATACAACAATATGGACACGCATTACGCATGTTAGCATAACGTACGTATGTGTGTGCACATATGGTGATAGGCACTGATAACAATATTGTAGCAATCATTAATTGCAACCTTCTGGCAA
>OVBX01004977.1:0-13756 GCA_900406325.1 Erucastrum elatum
AAAGTTTTACAATTTTCCCAATTTTATTCGAATTTTTGTGTATTTGTATTTTTTTTTTAAAAATATATTATTTTTATTAAATTTTTACCTGTAGAACCGGTCACACACTAGCAAAAAAACGTAGTTGGATGTTTGTTATGCTAAAAATGTCATTTTGGAGGTTTAAAGTGCTAGCTAAAAAACTCCAGTGTTTAAAGTGCTAGAAAGTGACACTCCCAGTGTTTAAAATGCGATTTTCTCCTTTATCAAATGTTAAGTAATTGCGACATTTGGTGAAATATACACGTTTGAGTGCGAAATTAGCGAAGTAAATTCGGTTACACATTGATTACTTCTGTTGTTAAAAAATTAACTAACTGAGATTAGATTCTTTACACACTGAGTAACGATCATTACTTGTATGCGTTCATTTAACTTGTAGATTGCTAGTAAAGTATTTCTGTAAATAGTGGCTCAATAGTGGCTGTTCCAAAAAAAGAGGCTTAACATATCTTAAACCTTTTAGTATACATATAACACAATGATGTTCTACTCTTACTAGCTTTGAAATTTGAATCAATATAGTATAGTGTCTGGTAACACAAGTACTTAATCAAAGTTTGACAAAGAAAAGAGAGAGCGTCTGAATATTTCCAAAAGAATCAACACGCTAGAACAGCACTAAATCGTGAATATGTTTAATCATCAAATGTCAATTGGAAAGTGGAAACTGTGACCTTCGTCATAGTTTTAATCCATATCCAGCGGTCAGATCTTTTGGTCTCATTGCCAAAACCAAAAAAAAAGATCATAAAATCCAATATTACAAAAAAAGAAGATAAAACCCGAGTGACAGTAAATTTGGTCAACATACATCAAACCAGAACGGACACGTAACCGCTGATTATCCTAATTCCTAGGTTTGTGATGTATTTTGAGCTAATCTCTATTATTAAAATTGAAGTACATATATAAATTATCTCTTAGTTTTAAGTATTATTTACGATGGCATGCCATTGAACTTATTAATTAATTTATTTTATTGATTTTTTTGTCCTTTATCTTTAATAAATGCATTTCCAAAATCGAATTCTAACTAAAAATTATGGAAACAATAATTAATAAGCCTAATTTTTAATATTTTCTGTATTTTCCTATTTTATTATATATATATATATATGTGTGTGTCAGAAAATAATTAAACTTAATTATATGACAATTATTTTACTAATTCCATATATACGTAATAATTAATTTCATACTAATTAACCTACCTTTTAGAATTTTTTATGATTAATTATCTACCTATATTTAAATAGTTATTATATTTTGATTATTTATAAGTAATAACTAAAATAAAAATCACAAAAAGAAACATTTATATATGTGTGTTATGTTACATATTTTCATAAAATATTAGTCCATTATAAATTCAGTATAATAAATGTTAAAAAGTAGAAAATATATAGGACCATACATTTTAAATAGTATATACAACAATTAGATTGTACATTTCATAAAATTTTGGTCTATACAAAATAAAAATACATTTTTACAGATATACATGTCATATTTTAAACAACTAATTTTTTTTAAATATATTTTTTTCAATAAACTATTTTTGTACATATGATTTTTTTTTTATAAATCTTACATGGACATTTTAAATGTTATATTTCCATACAAGATGGACTGATAGATTGATGGTACAAAATTATATTTATTTATCTATTTCATATATTTTACTAACTCAAAGTAATTTATTTTGAAATACATTTCAAATTAACTACATTCACATATATATATATATATATATATATATATTTCGGTTATAATCTATCATTATTGATTTGACGCTTTCATTATATACTACCATTCGATTGTTATTACGAAAATACAAAAAACAAAGTATTACATGTAACTATTACAAAATAGATCATTTAGTATAAATAAAAAATTAAAAAAATAAGATAAGCATCCGTCCGGTCGGGTCATGGTCTAGTTAAGTCATTATTTCATTACAAGAAAACAATGAAAAATTAAATTTTAATATCTTAATCCTGTAACCTGTACTATATTTTCTTTTTCCAACTAAAACCTCCTAACACCACACGAGTCGTTTGAACAAAGGCCCAGACAGTAGTCTAGTCACAGAGAAAACAGAACAAGGCGGTTCCTTTTTCTTTCTTATCATTTATGTTTCTTTCTGTGTAAGCAGTAGATAGACGACCCATAAAGTCAAACCTTTAAGACTTTTTCTTTCTCCCTTTGCCTTTTACGACGTTTATATGAAAGTTCTCGTTTAATCTCAATCTGGGCATCTCCAGAATCGAAGAGACTCTTCTGCTCCTGAATCTCTCAAGGTAATTTTGGTTTTAGATTTGCTTATACATCTATGGTTTGAACTAAGTTAATATGCAACTCAAACACAGACCCTAATACTCGGATTGATTGGTTAATAGGTTATGGTTTTGATGATTTGTATAGGGGTATCAAAAGGAATAAACTTTACATGAATTGAGTTGGTAATATTCTTAGTGTTTGGATCATAAAGCTCCAATTTTTGGTTTATCTATGATGATGGATTAGAAGCTTAGGCATAATAATCTTTGGTTGATTCAACATTCTGTTGATAGAATCCTAGTGGCTTGATGTTATCTTGTGTGTGTAATATTGTAGTTGAATTTGGATGGTGGAACAAACTGTGGGAGTCATGTCATTGGTGAGATCAGCTGATCCATCTGCTGCAGCATACAGTGGTGGTGGTGGAGGTGGTACTTCTGTTGAAATCTTTGATCCAGACAGGTCCAAGAACACTTGCCTGACTGATGATTCTTACCCAAGCCAAAGCTATGACAAGTACTTTCTTGATTCACCAACAGACGAGTTTGTACAACAACAACAACCTGTTGGCTCTGGTGGTGCCTCTGTTAGCTCTTTCGACACGTTTCCTTATCAGTCAAGACCGGTTCATGGATGCTCCATGGAGTTTGATGATGAACAAATGAGATCAAAGATTCAAGAGCTTGAGAGAGCCCTTCTCAGCGATGAAGATGATAAGATCATGGAGGGAATGGATCATCTGATGGAGATAGACAACGAATGGTCTTACCAAAACGAGAGCAAAGACTCCTCATCTGCAGATTCCAACTCTCATTCAATTAGTAGCAAAGAAGTGGTGTCATCACAAGCTACTCCAAAGCAAATGCTGATCTCATGTGCTCGTGCCTTATCAGAAGGCAAATCAGAGGAAGCTTTATCAATACTAAACGAGGTGAGACAGATCGTTTCAATCCAAGGAGACCCTTCTCAGAGAATCTCAGCTTACATGGTTGAAGGCTTAGCCGCAAGAATGGCTGCATCAGGGAAATTCATCTACAGAGCATTGAAATGCAAAGAGCCTCCTTCTGACGAGAGGCTAGCTGCTATGCAAGTCCTCTTCGAGGTCTGCCCTTGTTTCAAATTCGGATACTTAGCTGCTAACGGTGCAATAGTGGAAGCAATCAGAGATGGAGAAGAGGAAGTTCACATCATAGATTTCGATATAAACCAAGGAAACCAATACATGTCGCTGATCAGGACCGTTGCTGAGCTTCCCGGTAAGGGCCCTCGCCTGAGGTTAACCGGTATTGATGACCCTGAATCAGTCCAAAGATCAGTAGGAGGGTTGAGAATCATAGGCCTAAGACTCGAGCAACTCGCTAAAGACCATGGAGTCTCCTTCAAGTTCAAAGCAGTAGCGTCCAAGACTTGCATTGTCTCTCCATCTACACTCGGTTGCAAACCAGGAGAGGCTTTGATAGTCAACTTTGCCTTTCAGCTTCACCACATGCCTGACGAGAGCGTCACAACGGTTAACCAGCGTGACGAGCTGCTACACATGGTCAAAGGGTTAAACCCGATGCTTGTCACAGTCGTTGAGCAGGACGTGAACACAAACACTTCCCCTTTCTTCCCAAGATTCATGGAGGCTTATGAGTATTACTCTGCGGTTTTTGACTCTCTTGACGTGACGCTTCCGAGAGAGAGCCAAGAGAGGATGAACGTGGAGAGGCAGTGTCTTGCTAGAGACATTGTCAACATTGTTGCTTGTGAAGGAGAAGAAAGGATTGAGAGGTACGAGGTTGCTGGGAAATGGAGAGCGAGGATGATGATGGCGGGTTTCAGTTCAAGACCAATGAGTTCTAGGGTGACGAGCAGTATACAGAGTCTGATAAAGCAAGAGTATTGCAGTAAGTACAAGCTTAAAGAGGAATTGGGTGAGCTCCTTTTTTGCTGGGAGGATAAGAGTTTAATTGTTGCTTCTGCTTGGAGGTGAAAAAGATAGTAACGTAGTCTATATGTTCAATAAGAACAATGTTTATGTTTCGTTTTAAAACTTGGTTTATTGTAACTGGTTAACTCATCTCCATGTATTGTTGATCACAGGTTCTGAAGCTAACCTAACACTAATGGTTACACTACTCTCTTTCTTCTCTCTTATATAAAAGTAGAGTTTTGTTTAAAAGTTTGTGTTTCAGTTATTCAGTACCGGTTTGTAATATCAAATGTCTATATGAATGTAAGAGTAATAATGTACTTTCAGTCTTCTTACCTACTCTTTTAGGCATCTAAGCTTCTCATTATCCTTTTGTATATGCTCAGTAACCACCAAAATTCCAAGTCTTATCAATGTTATCATCATCACAAAGTCACATAATTAAAAAAAAAAACTCTTGAACTTCTTAATGCTTTTTTGCAATGCCATTTGCAAATGACATAATAGATTAATCCGAAGGCAGAATAGTTGTCAGGAAAATGTCAAATCTTTGATATGACATAACCATATTTATACATAAAAGCTTTGTAATCTTTGATCCTTCATTGATGTTCTTTTTGTTTGATACGTTGAGGATTTAAAAAAACTACAAGGTATGGCTAGATTGATGTCCTTCAAATGTCAAAGTGTCGATTTAAGGGTATCAAAAGACCACAAGGATGGCCTTCATGTGTCAAAGTTTCACCTCCTTTATGATCTTTATCGTCCTTTCGTCAATTGTTATGATAGATTGAATCTTCATCCTTACCATATGAAGGCGACATAAACTAGTTGATCCATATCTTAACAAACATGTTATATATGGTAATCAAACCACATTCGTTTTCTCTTTCTTGGGTACAAACTTCCAGCTTCACGTTCTTCTTTATATCTTTGGTTGTACAAGATTTAATTAGACGCCATTAGATGACATCATATTTGAACTTATGAATACTGTTATAACATTTTGGATGTAACTTGTTCTATCACTAAAGATTAACTAAAAGCTGTTGAAAATGTGGTGCATTGTTCTTTTATTTATATATAAAAGTTGAGTTAAGTATAATTTTCACTTTACTAATTAAATATTGTTTTACAAGAAAAACTTCTAATTGGCTCTACATACTTCAAATGATTTGATGAATTGTTATTGACCCTCAATTTATGATCATACAGAAAACAACTTTATTTGGTAAGAATGATTTCCACACAACACCAGTTTCTTTTTTCTCATAATCATTTAAGAAAAAAAGAGCCATATATGCTTGTGTTAACATGTAGTTGAGAGATCATGGTTTTTGAACACAGTGATTCATATGTACTTAAAGCTTGCATTATTCAAATGATAGCATATTTATCAATTGTTTTTTCCTTGTTTTCCATTGCTTTCTCCAATGAAAAATGACACAAAATAATCTGAAATAAGGTGTTGTGGGCTGTCATGGAAGCTTTGGTTGCAATGAACTACAGATAAATAAAATAATATGCACAAGATTTGTTCACAACATTCATAATTTTGTTAATAGTGACACTACATTGAGGGACCTGAAGGCACATTTGGCTCGATGTCATACGACTGTACTTTGGTTGTTATCCTTATGATATATTGGTGATATGTTATGATTGAGTTATCTTCGCTATTATTACATTTCTATTGTTATCTTTGATTCAACTATACTTTTGTTAATGATGCATAAGAGATATCACCGAGCCCATATAACTAGGGTCTATAAGAAACCAAAGAGATCTTTTTTTGTGTTGGTTGTATGCTGGCACAGATCAAATCAGTGCTCATGATTTTTGGGAATCTAGACCATTCTAGGCCATCGGTTTGGCATATTATGATAGATTTGTTTCATATGTATCTTCCTTTCCTTTTTGTAGGAGCTCTTGTGAAGGTAGCTATAGAAACTGACGATGAGACTCCGCTCAAAGCCAAAAGTTCAGTCCTTTATATAGCTTTTAGATGGCTGGATATTGGTGGTACTGATGAGTCAGTTGAACGGAAAACTTTAATCAAAAGCATGTTCAACGAGCTTACATGATCTTTAGCTCTCCATTCTTATGCAAAGGAGAAGATTATGTGGCTCCTATGAGTGCGGAAGAGTACTTCTTCGCCCAAGCATATCTGTTGTTCTTTTTTAATGTAGTGTCTTCGACTCTGTGTAATAACATAACTATTTATGTGTTTCTTATGCGTTTGGTGAGCTATTAATTTATTGTTTGGTCACACTTCTAATCTGACTTAGTAAAATTTCTTGTGGTATATATATATATATATAAAATAGACTCTTCTCTCTTCTTATGACATGTGGAATGGAGATTTGTTGTCATGTGTCTTCATTTTTCATCTTTTTACATTTTAGATAATTCTTCTCTTAGATTATTACAATTTGACTCACAACTTTCTAATTATGTAATATCTAATCATTCTCACACTAATCTTTATCATTTGTATTTTGATAATCTATTTTATTGGTAGCAAAAATGAGAGGATGAATAAAAAATAAGTAAAATAATAGAACTGTAGTTTAAATATTTAATTTATTCACAATTAAAAATAACATATTTTTTATGTTTTAATTTCTATTATCTCATATACAAATTATATATGTATTTTAATATTTTTGGTGAGGATGAGAAGCAAAGCACACCGAAAAAGTAAACGAAATACATAGATGGTGACATTTTAATGTCAAAATATGGAGAGAAGACCCAAAACATCTTAAAAATTAATGTTCGATTAATTCAAATCTTTATATATATAGGAGAGTTTTCTCTTTTCTTCTACCACCTGGCCGCGGGGGAGGGGTTGCGACACCTGTCCACTATTGAAACTTAACATCTAATGTTGTTTTTCTGTCTCTTTAACCTAAAAACTACATGTGTTTTTATGCATAATATAAATATTGTAACTACACGTTGTTTTTATGCTAACATAAATAATGTAAAGTAATATGAGGTGCGTAACAAAACTATTATAAATGAGACCCAATGATCCAAACCCAGAAAAAGCCCAGGAAATTAAATGGCTTCTTAGACAGCTCAACCACCATGAGAGATGGAGGCGTCAGAAACATAAATCATCGACGTAATCGAGACTCCAATTGCTTGACCTTTGAAAACAATCTCCATGCAATCTCCACTTTATCTTCTTCTAAATCTCTCATTCCTTATCCATGATTCAATGTACGAGAACATTCTGCTTACAGTCTTCTCTTTGCCTTCTTTTGAATATCAAAACCTAAGGTTAACGTTAGACGTCCAACGTATCTCCAAACATATTTATTAATATTAGGTTTTTGGTTTCTAATTGAATCTTTAAAACTCAAATTCATTAGGATATATTTGGTTTAGATGCGTAAATCAATCATGTTATAATTTTAATGTACACTCACCCGCCCGTAGGGCGGGCCAACCACTAGTTTACAAAATAATTAAGTTTACAAAAACTATTTAAGCAATATGATCCAATGATCTTAAGCCTCACAATCTCTTAATTGACACTCAAAATAGCAGATCTTAGATTAGCCGAGCCTCTCCCAATTGAAAAGTATACACATGAGGTTTAGTTCTTCTACGTTGATGAAACTTCAAATTCATTTCTCAAGAAAAAATAACTTCAAATTCATAGGCTCTAGTCCTGAAAGCTTCTTCAGTTTAGGAAATTTACTTTTTTTAGATAAGTATATATTTATATAGGGAAAAAGAAATCGAGTTTTGAGGCTAATATAAATATGAGTTTAAAAGGCTGTAAGATTCTTCATTCAAATAATAATAAGAAATCCTAAAAGGGTATTTGCCGCAATTCATTTTGTTCTTTTGCTTTCTTTAGAGTTGACTTGCGTTTGTTCACAACATCTTTGTTTCTCTCGAGTTTAACTCAATAGTGGGCTCTTCTTCTTCTGTTGCAACAAAAGTACTTCGTGAATCATTTTTGGTCTGTTGGCTGCTTTTTTGTACAGATTCTTGTCTTTTAGCTTCATTGGTTTCACTTCAGTGTACCTGTAGCAAGAAAGACTAACAGTTTTGTTTCCTTTCGGTGTTTGTAGCGGAACTAATGAACAAGCAAGCAATCTTTGCCGGAGACTCTGAGCTCCAGCAGCTCCTCAGTATTTTCAGGTTATTCTTTGTCTTCTTCTTCTTCTTCATCACTTTGTAACACACACACACATTGTATTTTCTTATTCTGTTTCTTTCATTACTGTGACATTCAGGTTGTTGGGAACACCAAACGAACAAGTGTGGCCTGGAGTGAGCAAACTCAAGGACTGGTATGAATACCCACAGTGGAAACCGTTGATCCTCGCAACAGCTCTTCCAAACCTCAAAGCAGTAGCGCCCACGATTTCCATTGTCTCTCCATCTACACTCGGTTGCAAACCAGGAGAGACTTTAATCGTCAACTTTGCGTTACAGCTTCACGGCATGCCTGACGAGAGCGTAACAACAATGAACCAGCGTGAGGAGCTGCTCCACATGGTGAAAAGCTTAAACCCAAAGCTTGTCACAGTCGTTGAACAAGACGTGAACACAAACACTACTCAGCAGTTTTTGACTCTTGAGACGCGACGCTTCCGAGAGAAAGTCAAGAGAAAATGAACGTGGAGAGGCAGTGTCTTGCTAAAGATATTTTCAACATTGTTGCTTGCCAAGGAAAAGATCGGATTGAGAGGTACGAGGTTGTTGGAAAATGGAAAGCGAGGATGATGAATCGCAGGTTTCAGCGCAAGGCCAATGGAGTATAGAGAGCCTCATAAAGCAAGAGTATTGCAGCAAAAAATAAGGTTAAAGAGGTAATGGGTGTGTCCCTTTTTTGCTGGGAGGATAAGATCCTCTAAATGCTCGGCACGTTACATCAAGCAGGCTGCTCAAAAGATCAATCTTCTTCATTCTCTCCCTTTTTATTTGAATGTTTCAACTCAAGTTCATCCATCATAAATCAACAATCACTTAGCAATATAGCTCTCCCTGCATCATTATATTCTCTCCCTACTTGAGTGCACATTCATATAAAATCCTCTGTTATGATGATGTGTCTTTACTTCTGTTGCATCTCCTTCAAAGTAATCCCCCTTAGCAGAACTGAACCCTGAATAACTCCATTTTTTTAACAATGGTATGAAGCTTAGCAGATGGTAATTACTTAGAATTAGCTGTTCCGACATCAACCAGACACCGCTGTCGCCAATAATACAGGATCTGAGCCTGTCGTACACACAGAACAGTTTCTTGTTGAGACAGTAGCAATTCTAAGCAACATTCTTCTCGTTTTCCATTGCTTAGCGTGAGTCTTCTTGTTTCATGAATAATACATGACATCTTCCATATCCTCATTTTCCCTGAAACATATCTTTTTGCAGAAGATCGAAAACAACACCGTCCATGTCACATCCACCATGAATTTCAAGGTCAGCCACGTGAAACTTCAGAACATTCTCTGCTCCACAAAACATATCTTCCACACTCTACTGATCTTGGGTATGGTATTTACTAGTGCAGTCAAGAGTACATTTAAGGCTTATCAAAGCTCTCTTGACCCAGGGATACACGTTAATCTCACCGTAGTTTCTTCAGGCTGAGTGTGGTTTCGTCTTGTTGTTAGTACTCTTAACCTCCGTCGTAACCACCGAAACCTCTAATAAGATCCATCGCCATGTGGTGGAAGATGCAACTCTTTTTCATCTTAAGGTTGCTTTGTCTCAGAAGTTTAGCCTTTGTGTAAACAACCTACTTCTTTAAACTTAACTTGGCGTTCAAGCAACAGCATTCAAGCTACATGTCATGGGCACAGGAATGTAATCCAGCTTGACAAATCATCTTCCGCACCTCATCCTCTGCCTAGTTAAGCTAACAAGCCATCTCCATTTATATCGGGTCTCATCCTCCTCTGCTTTGACATCTCTTCATCTGATCATAACCACAAATATACAGAATTTGCCTGCAAAATTTCAGAGTACACTGTCACCACTTGTACGACTTAGTCAGCCAAGATTTCCATTCAGCCATAATTCTTCATGTTAAAAATAGCCACTTGCAAACCAGTTTCAGATCAGATAGCCTCTTGTTTTCTCTCTTGATAGATCTCTTTCTAACTTGCAGAGCAGATGCTCTCATGTTTATAAGACCGTAGTCCACAACAAGAAAAAATTGTGGTTCTGAATTTTCCATTGATACACTCCCTATCACTTCTCTTCAGGGCAGACACTGTGGAGACTCAAAACGGTTGAATGATACTGATCCAATGACTTCACTGAGTTGTATCTCTGTAGTTCCTAACGTATATGATTTTGTTGTTCCTCCTGGAGGTACATATACTTACAAATATCTCACTGAAGCTTAGGTCGTCAACTACTGGAACTGATCCCTCTCATTTTATTATAAACAGAGTCTGATACATCTTAACCATGTAGAGTCTTGGATTGCTCCGTTGTTAGCTCAGTTTGATACTAAACCAGTTTTGATCCTGTAAAGAGTACTGACCAAGAGGTTCAAACAAAATAGCAGAATCCTTGCACGTTGCTCTGAATAACCCATCTCAGAATGATTCTGCAACAGTGCTTGTGATCTGTATCATATGCAGAGCATCACACAGCTTTAAACCATGAGGTTAAAAATTCTCATTCTTGTGCCTGGTAATCTGACCTAGATGAAGGCTTTTGTCAGGATACCATCCAAATGGAAAAAATTCTCCTATAGAACGTTTGTGCCTAAGCTTTACGATCTGTGACAATGATCTGCACCTTCACGCAATCCAGTACTTTGACAAAACTTGTCCCTAAAAGCTCTTCACAATTCTTTCTCCGTCTGCAACAACAAGATCTCTTTCTGCAACTTAGCAGCAAGGCCATATATCTTCTTCTTGACTTGTAGACCAGAACCAAACGTCACCATATCCATAACAGAAAAATCCAAGAGCTTTAACGTCACACTGTATCTCTTCTTGGCATTTAGACGTAAGATACACAGATCAGAAAACATCATTTCTTAGTCACCAGACATGCTTCCATCAGTTCTACAACTCATATGTTATTGTCCTCGAGTTTGACTTCTCTAAATCATTCTCTTTCACACGATTTGCAGAGGTTGTAAAATAAACGAGTCCTTATCTTGTTTATGAACCAGTTTCCAGATTCAGACATCCCATGGAAATACACCACAACCTTCTAAATAACATATCTTGAACTCTACTGAAGAACTTAGCAACATAACACGATGACCAATTGTTCCTACCCCCTTTGTGATTGCTCCAGAAGCCATCTAGAACAGTTTACTCTGCTTCTCAGGGTCTGTTTATGCAGAGCCATACCATTCCACCTTGAATATCAATAAGAAATCTGATTCTTTTATTGCAGATCTTCCGGGTTGATGAGATGCCTTCATTCCATTGATTCGTAAGGCCCAAAAAGATGTGATTCTCCATTGGGAAGCTTTCTTTCATGCGAACCTTTGTTCCATAGTTTCTTTCATGTCCAAGCTTCACCATATTACCCCTCAACACCTTCTAGCAAATCTGTGCTTTTGATAGCTTTGACACGTCAATTTAGATAGCCAGAGCAGTTCATGACCCCATCATCTTTCAAGAACACTTGGCTCCATATTCTTGTTAGCCTACAATGCTCACTGAACCGTATATCTGCTTGGCTCTCTCAGTTTCACAGTATCATTGATCTGATCCTCTTGATCACTTCTGAGATAGCTATCGACACCTCAAGCTCTAACAGAAACCTTGCTGATGATAATTCATGACTCTTTTGCTAAGCTGAACAGACTTTTATTCTGATATTTTTAGGCATTGTCTCCGCACGTTCCAGTAATATTACCTACGTCGTAGTATCATCAGCAAACCCTGTCAGTTTCATCTCAACATGTTGTCTTGATCTAACATTATCGTTTCTTCTCGTTTTAGCTTAGATAGACATCCAAGCATCAGAAATACCGGTAACTCCACTTGAGCCAAGAACTTAATTCTAACTCGTACAGTCGTACTGAGCCTGTAGACTTTTGCTTTTATAGCATCTTATTTTATCAAATATTCTGATATTGCCTTTGCGTTCTGAACTGAAATCTCAAGCACTTAACAGTCGGTAGCCAAAAGATTAAATTCCATGGTTAAGCTCCTCACATCAAACAACAACACCTTGATTTATCTCAACAGTCTCAACTACATGGTTATCTAGCTCCTCTGTAAAATGTGCTTTCTGTAAACGCTCCATGTGAATACGCATGTTTCACAAGCCTCTTCCCATGCACGTACAAAGCCCCCATGACTTGCTTATGCAACAAACAACGTCCCTTTTTCCCTTATCTTCAACTCCAGACAAATAAGAAAGCAGAGGAAATTTTAATTCTGATTAAAACAATTTTTTTCTTGACTTGAGACTCCATATTTTTAGCAACAAATAAAAACAAAGCTTCCTCATGCAGGTAAAAAAGAAACAGCTACTTGTGTCACCACAACAGACTTGTCTGAGTTAAGTTTAAAAAAAAAAAAAAACAGACTTGTCCGAGGATCCACTACAAGAAATACGCACATTCGTAGCACATGATTAGTGCTATGGTAGGGCTATCATAACGAAACAGCTAGTGCTATGTCATCGGCAGTCATCATAAGTACCCCCTCTACAATAGCTTTTTTTGGACGCTGTATTATGTTCAGATATGATGGCAATAAATTGACGCTGTGATTAACTTTATAATAAGACGGCATTTTAGTTATAAAAAAATTTACGTGTGCTATTATTGGTTATCTACAATAGCTAGTTTGCAATACTATATTAAATTTTGCTATGATTTCTAATGTGTTATGATTGACTATTTCGTAGGTAATTTTAAATGCTATGCTAGTAGATAATAACATTTTTTTTGCTATTGATGATTTGTTTCATGAGCTATGATATAGTCTAGTTTTTATGTTTCAACCATTTTGCTATTGTTGATTTGGCTGAAAATTTAAATAAAAATAAAATCTAAATCAAAAATAATTATAATTTAAAATAAAATTTAAAATTAGTTTACGAATAAATTTCAGTTTATAAAACTTAAAATTAAGAAAAGCTAAGTAAAACCAGAAAAAAAAAAACTAAACCATAACTCAACACCTTGCATTTCTTCATCAAGAAACGTGTTCCACTCAAGCTCCGGGTAATTGTATATAGGGAAAATTGCCAAATAAGTATGAAAAAACATTGTTGTTGTCTCATTAGTATAAATCTTATTTTTTCCATTTTTCTCATTTTTGTCCTTTCCATATTTTAAACTTAATAAAATAAATAGTTTTATAAACCAAAAATATTATATAAAATATAAACAATTAATAAAACACCCATATACAGAATATGACATTTTTTTTTTGGTTGAAAAAGTTGATAAATATTTTTTTTTATTTAAGTTCTAGTAAAAGTAGAAATCAACTTCTAAAAAAAACTGGTTAGTAGAACACGAATTCTAGAACAAACAAATCAATCTACTTAGTTTAGA
>OVBX01004978.1:0-13755 GCA_900406325.1 Erucastrum elatum
ATTAACTCAACTTGCTTAGAAAAACATCTCATGCGAGAAAAACAAGTTGATTACAGTTGTGTATAATAAAGTGGAATATTATACTAGTAGATTAAATTAACGTCAAGAAACAGGGGATAACGATTCGGTTTGATTTGCATAAAAAAAATTATACATGTAGTTAGGTGGCGTACTAGGAGCTGTAAAGTTAGAGAAACAATTAAAAATAAGAAAGCACGTTGATATATTCACTACAATATCCTCAATAAATAAAACAAACATCGAAGTTCATAAATATATTGATTAAGTTCAGCCAATCATTCAACTAATATTATCTACCAGAAGTAATGATTTCAAGAAAAATTGCTAAAAACAATCCAAATATTCATGTGAAACCTAAAAATGTACCATACTTTTGTCATATGCAAAACCAACCTAAAAATGTGATAAAAATACTATTTAACTCTTGTGATCAACCAAAAAAACATAAATGTATTTTACGTTTTTGTCCTTCGTAAGTCTACACGTGATAGAAAGAACTCTACATATATATAGACCTTTTAAGATGTTAACCGTGTAGATTTATTCTGTAATCTATATCGTATACTGATCTAATAATTTAATTTTAAAATTATATAAAAATTAAATGTTGTGATATTTTAAATTAAATTTGTATATAATTGAACAATTTTTAAAAATATATACTAATGTGGTAACCATGAGTTAGACAATGTTCATGGTTTAGAAACAAAAGGTGCTAACATATTATGTATTCTAGTGGTAGATTTCTTAGGGTTAGATTTTAGATTTAGATTTTTTTTTTGTTTTATTAACTTAAATTTGCATATTAGTGTTGGAGTTTATATTTTGTATAATTCTGATTTTTATATAGTCATTAAGATTTTGTTTTTAATCAGCAAGGAAAACTTTAAGGTTTGAGGTTTGTGGTTTAGGGTTTTGTAGATCTACAATAAAGTTTAATTAGCTGGATGCGTCTTTTCCAGTCTACATATTTTCTAATTTTGTTTACAAAAAATATTATTTTAGATTAAGTTGTGATTTTAAGAATAAAAATATGAAATCATATACTATAACTATTCAAATATAAAAAAATAAAAGTTTGGTAAATCATATATTAAAATTATTAAAACAATAATGAATAAACAAAAATAATGAAATTATCATTGTAAACTTCCAAAAAGTCGACAAAAAAAACTTCCAAAAATGTCTACTATGTTACAGTAAAATCAAGTCAAAATTTTAATTTTAAGTAAACTTCAGTGTCGACAAATTTTAATCTAGTTACATTTTTGTCTTTCTATATAAATAAAATTTACACAATCTCTCTCTAAAATGGTGTACAAGTGTTAAAAACTCTTTTCACTTTTCTCTAAAGTTCTCTTTCTTCGCTAAAATATCTCTCCATTCTCTCTAAATTTCTTCTCCCTTCTCTCTAAACTCTCTCATTTCTCTCCCTTCTTTTGAAAATTCTCTCATGTCTTTCTCACAATATTATCTTATCATTATAGGTACAGTAGAACAACTATAAATTAATACTCTATAAATTAATAATCTCTATAAATTAATAAATATCGCCGGTTCCAACTTGGACCGGTGTAAAATATGACACAAATCGATAAAAAAATAAGATATTAATATTTTTATAACTTTTATGTAGATCCATAGTCCCATTATAATCATAAATTAAATCTTGTCAAAACAAGTATATGGCGATAAAAACGGATATGAGTAAAGCATATGATAGGGTGGAGTGGGATTTTATTCAGGCTCTTCTTACCAAATTGGGGTTTGATTTCCATTGGACGAAACTGATGATGGAGTGCATATCTTCAGTACAATACCAGGTTCTTTTAAACGGACAACCGAGAGGATTAATAACCCCCCAAAGGGGTTTACGGCAAGAGGATCCATTGTCACCATATTTATTTATACTGTGTACAGAGGCCCTTATTGCTAACATTAGGAAGGCGGAACGGGAAAAACAACTGACGGGAATGAAAGTGGCCAGAGCATGTCCACCAATCTCTCATCTACTTTTCGCAGATGATAGTCTATTTTTTTTTGTAAGGCACAAAGGGAGGAATGTGATGTTATTTTAAGGATTTTAAAGGAGTATGCGACGGCAACTTATAAATTTTCAGAAGTCTTCCATCCAGTTTGGGCATAAAATTGAGGAATCTAGAAGACAGGAATTGCGTGATATTTTGAGTATCCAAAACTTAGGAGGGATGGGATCCTATTTGGGACTTCCGGAAGATCTAGGAGGGTCTAAGATCCAAGTTTTTAGTTTCGTACAAGATCGGCTAAACAAAAGAATAAAAGGGTGGAACTTTAAGTTTTTTACTAAAGGGGGAAAAGAGGTTATTATTAAATCGGTGATTACGGCTTTACCGAATCATGTAATGTCTTGCTATCGACTCCCAAAGGCAATTACGCATAAGTTGACGAGTACAGTGGCACAATTTTGGTGGAGTTCGGGGGGATCTACAAGAGGTTTACACTGGAAGTCATGGGATAAAGTGTGTATCTCCAAGGAAGAGGGAGGACTGGGTTTTAAGGATATTATCAATTTTAATACGGCAATGCTCGCGAAGCAATTATATCGGCTGATTGACAAGCCCCATACTCTTTTTGCTCGTGTTTTCAAAGGACGGTATTTCAGGAATGCTTCACCCCTGGACCCGATCCGATCATATTCCCCATCATATGGCTGGAGGAGTATGGTTTCTGCTAGATCTCTGGTTAGCAAAGAACTAATTAAAAGGGTGGGAACAAGGTCATCTATCTCAGTATGGAATGATCCATGGCTTCCAACCACTCGTCCGAGACCAGCAAATAAAAATCAACATAATTTGCTACCTGACCTAACGGTGGATTCTCTTATTATTCCGGGCTCAAGAACTTGGAACCCACAGGCAATTAGGGCTTTGGTGGATCCTCAAGATGTAAAAATAATTGAAAGTATTCCGTTAAGTAGACATCCGATGGAGGATAGAGTTGGCTGGCATTTCACAAAAAATGGCAAATATACGGTAAAATCGGGTTATGAAGTTGAAAGGATGTATCCAGATATAGAAAAACCACCAGATTTTTTTGGACCTACGGTGAATGCTCTGAAAGCATTCTGTTGGCAAGTGAAGTGTCCTCCAAAAATAAAACATTTTCTCTGGCAATTGATAACAGGATGTATAGCTGTGAGGAAAAATTTGAAAGCAAGAGGAATGCGAGGAGATGTATATTGTGATAGATGTGGGCATATAGAGGAATCAATCAACCATGTGTTTTTTGAATGTCCTCCTGCACGACAGATTTGGGCATTATCTAAAATTCCATCTAATCCAGATATATTTCCCACGGAGTCTTTGTTCGTCAATATGGATTATTTATTTTGCAGAACTCAACCAAAAATGGAGGATGATCACTTTGCTTGGATCTTATGGTATATTTGGAAAGCACAGAACTCGAAGGTTTTTAGTAATCTGGATAAGGATCCTCGTGATACCCTTAAAGTAGCAGAAACGGAATCTCTCATGTGGGCAGAGGCTCAAGAATCAACCATAGGACGGTCGGTAGTTGTCGAACCGAAAAGTCTCCCAATAATTCCAGGGAGGTGGTGCTTTACGGATGGATCATGGAAGGATGAAGATACCTTTTCAGGACAAGGATGGTTTAGTATTTTGGAGGGTTTTGATGGTTTAATGGGGGCCCGAAATGTTAGGGCAAGCCTATCTCCTCTTCATTCGGAGGTGGAAGCGTTAATATGGGCAATGGAGTGTATGCGCAATTTACGACAGGTTCATGTTACGTTTGCAACAGATTGTTCTCAGTTGGTGAAGATGGTGTCGGAACCAGAAGAGTGGCCAGCGTTTGCAAGCTATCTAGAGGATATAAGACTACTACGAGGCAGTTTTCAAAGCTCACAGATCATTCATGTACCCTGGACGGAAAATAAGAGGGCGGACAGTTAGCACGTTGTGCACGACAGCAACCGTCTTTCGTCATTCACATAGATGCAGAGTTCCCAGTTTGGTTTACAGAGTCAATATGAGTCTTTATACGTTTGATGACAAAAAAAAAATTAATAATCTATCTATATATTTTTCTATATAAGAACAAACTAAACATTATATTCTTCATTTTATATTCATACTGAAAATACCTCTATTTTTCTTAAAAATTTCAATACATTTGATAATATTTAGTTAAATTATATAGGAAACCAAATAAAAATTCAAAGAAACATAAAAATATACACTAAATAAGAGAATTAAAATATAAAAGTCAAATATTTAAAATGTAAATAATATATATACAGTAAAAATCAATTATTTTCTTATTTTATAAATAAAAAATTCAAAAATAGAAAAAAATCTAAATAGGGAAAATTTTGTAAATTAATATCTCTATAAATTAATAAAACTTTGAAGTCTCAACATTATTAATTTACAGAAGTTCTATTGTATTATGATTCATGGTTTGCATTTTCCCCTTTAAAAATATAAGTTTTAGATCTATAGACTTTAAATGTATATCTTTTATGTTATTTATCTCTCACTTATTATCTTTTTCTTAGTAGGTATTACTATTCATGGTTTTCATCCCCTCCTCTAAAAATGTAAGTTTTAGATCTACATATTTTAAATGTGTATTTATAAGTTTATATTCAAATAAAGGTATAGATCAAACTCTGTGCATTTACTTTGCTACTATTTTATCTTATAAATTCTATTTTAAATTATTTTCAGATTTAAAACTGTTTTTCACATTTCAAAATGTATAATTTTTTTCAGATCTAAAAATTATCAGACATTATAAATGTTTAATGAATTCTGCTTATAAAGTAAATCTTGTAGACTTCATATGAAGTTTACTAAATAACAAATTGTAACCATACTTCATTAGAAGTGTATAAAAATATGACTTTAATTTTTTATCCACTGATTTTGAAATAATTATCTTATCTTGCAGATATTTTCTTCCATGGTTGTTATCTTTTCCTCCCAAAAGTGTAAGATTTACATTTATAGATTTTAAATATTTCTTATTGTAATTATATTTAGATAAAGTTATATGTTCAAACTCTATGTCTTCAATTTTTTACTATTTTTTCATATAAATTGTATTTCCTTAAGTTTTTCGATTTAAACTTATTTGATATTTTTAACGGATACATTTTTCAGATCTTGATTTTTTATATAGGGTAGATTTCATTTGAAGTCAACCTAAATGTTGAGGCTGGTAGACTTCAAGTGAAGTCTACTCGCCTGAATTTTAAGTAGATTTCATTAGAAGTTCACTTAATTATGATTCTATTTTATATCTTATTTTTCATAAAATTATCTTATTTTGCAAATATTTTCTTCCAAAATATTCAAATCATCTTCCTAAAAACGTAAGATTTACATTTATTCCTTATTGAGATATATTTGTGTTTATATTGAACCAAATTTATAGATTCATATTTTATGTTTTTGTTTGCTACAAGGTTGACAAAACTATTTTGAAATATCTTCCAGAACAAATTATTTTCAAATATTTAAATGTACACTTATAGATCTGAAAATTTTCCGTTAGTGTAGACTTCAAATAAAAATAATGAACAATAAACCTTAAGTATAATTAATGAAAAGTCTACAAAAATATGATTTAATTATTTTTAGCTTATTTTTTTCATAATTTTATCTTACTTTGCATGTATTTTTCTAAGACTTTATTTGAGGCATCAAGATTATGAAAAATCAAACAAACTCAAGAATATTTTTAATAAATTGCTTCGTAATAATTTATCATACTAAAGTATTGATTTGTAAATAATTGTTTGATTCATAATCAATAAATATTGTATTAACTTTTAGTTGTGTTCTACTTTTATGTACAATATTAATTTTTGTTAGATATCAATTTTTTCCACAAGAACTAATCAACCAAACAAGTAAAACAACCATAAGCTAAAACAATACCTAACACACATGTGGGTAGAAGCAAATCTATACAAAATTTCCATGAAGTTTCAAGAGTAAAACTAATCACAATTTTTGGCAATAATTTTCAAGTGTATAATTATAACACATTAACTTTTGAAATTCATCCAAGACCATTAAAATTTACTCACACACGCTGTAAAATAACTATATCGTGAAAAAACATGATGAATAATACACCAATGCACTTCTAATACAATTTACGACGAGTCTATATTATTAGATTTTGAAAGACGTCTACACTTGTTATCTATCATATATTCAAACCAAAAACTTGTAGTGTACTTGGCGTTGGCTTGATGCACAAAGGCGTAGAAAGTGTGACTTAGATAACTCGATCATTGTCAACATGCATAAGTTCACCATGTGTACCACCATCATGCACAAGGGACATTGTCCCTCCTTTCCGATTATTGACTACAAACTCCAACATAGAGCCTTTCACCACCCATTCTCTGTATACACCAAGTAATTGAGCCATTTCCTGTAAAAAAAATACAAGTTTACTTAATTAGTGAAGAAATATTTTATGTTTCATAAACTATAAAGATATGCTTACAAATACGTCTACAGTTATTACCTAACAACATATTCAAATCAAAAGTATTATACTTTTATAAATACAACATTTTTTTCTCTTCAAAATCACTCAAATCCATTAGGGTTGTTAACTAACATACACCGTTAAACAAAAAAAATCTTCAAAAAACTTTATGAATAATACTTTACATCTCAGGTCACTTTTCATCTTTGTTATATCATAATAGAGCACTTATTGCTACTGGGACACTTTGTCTAACTTTCCCTTTGTTACCAAAAAAGAGAAAAACATAAAATGTCAATTATATCCTTCTCTTTAAACATCATATCTTTTTCTTCTCTCATCACATCTTGTTCCTCTCTTCCTCCGCCGCCAACCTTTTTTCACATCTCGTCCTCTGTCTTATGTTCCTCTTACTCCTCAACCATCTTCTACCACACCAATTATTTCTCCTAAATCTCCTTCTCGAAACCCTCCACTATCAGTCTCAGGACCACTGTCGAATCCTTTAAGCAGCGGCGCCTCCTCGAACACCATCTTTGCCGTCTTCTTCTTCACAGGAGTGGTGGTTGGTAAAGCCATTGGAGGAGTCGCTTACTATGATTCTCCCCCATCTCTCCTTGTTCCCAGAGGTATTAGCATCCAGGGAAGAGAAGAAAATAATAGAATGTATTGATTTTGTGTTTGCTGATCCAAGAACATAAAGATGCCACTTAGTAACAATTAAAATTGATAAGATTTGATTTTGCGGAATTTTCTGTTATAAGTTATTGTTGTTTTGGTAGTATGATATTGCTGTCTTTGTCTTTGCTATATTCTCTGCAACCAAAACCAATCAATTTTAAGACAAGAGTTCTTTTTTTTTTGATGAATCTCTCTGATCAAATACCTACCAAAGCCTCTTTAGCATTCTTTGAAGTAGCAACCGCGTAAGCAATACCTGGCATCGACGGCATTCTGTATCTGAACTCCTTGGAACTTGAATGTGAATAATGAGAGTATTTATTGGTTTCACTAATGGATCCCTTTTTGGTTTGCTGATAGTGGATTCGATAATATCACACGGATGTTTCTTGGGAGGATGCAGCATCCAACGTTCCATCATTGGTGAAAGGTCACGTCTTGACTATGGTGTTGAGGTTCAGGTCTGTGAAATAAAGGACTCACTGACAGATTGTTGGGTTAAAAAAAACTGAAAGTTTAGCTGGTTTTGTTCTCATGCATGATACTTTAATGTTAGGAGAGGATAGTTACCAGACGGAATCTGAGATAACGTCTCTGACGGCGGAAGGCAATGTTCCAATTGGCATTGGCAGAGATACAAAGATCAGGTAACAAACTGAACTCTCCTTATGTCTTCTTTTCTTCTCAAGAGTTTTAGTTCCTAAAGTCTGATGTTTATCTTTTTTTTTTGTTACAATGAAGGAAATGCATCATTGACAAGAATGCCAAGATCAGGAAGAACGTGATAATCTTGAACAAAGAGGTATATGTTTTCTTCTCCCTTTTTAATTATTTACATTTTTTTTGCCTTTGCTGATCAAGTCTTGGGAGAGATTCAACATTACTAAGGGGTTATTGTGTGTGGTTTGCTTTCAGGATGTGCAAGAAGCTGAAAGGCCTGAGGAAGGATTCTACATTAAGTCTGGGATCACTGTGGTTGTGGAAAAGGCGACCATTAAAGACGGGACTGTCATATGAACAAGGGAGAGTGATCATTAACCAATTTTTGAATGTACATTTTCTTTTAAAAGTATATCTTTACTTGTGATAACAGTACCATTTATATGTACATTGATTTTATCTGTTCATATGTACTAATATTTGTAATATCCACATGTACATTTACTGAAATCTTTTTTTCTTTAAACAAAAGGTGTACATGTGGATTCCTAATGGTATACATGTGGATATCATCATCTTGATGTACATGTGGATGACGACAAAAAATGTACAACTAGATGTACATGTGGATGATGGAAAACATGTATAAATTGGTGAAAAACATGTACAAACAGGTGTACATCAGGATCATGTAAATATGTACAAATAGGTGTATAATGGAAACTATTTTGCTATCCACAAATGTACACTACATAGATAAAATGCACATGTATAAAATTAATGTACATATGTATAATAAGCGGATGTGTACACATGTACATCCCAAAGATAATGTACATACAATATTTTTTACGGAGTGGTAATTTTGTAATAAACTCGTCTTCTTTAAATTAGGGCTTTCCACTTTTTTCTGCAACTCATATCGGAGCCGCCATTGATTTTCTTTATGATATCTTTAATTTTTTGACGATTTCACTTTTAAAACTTACAAATTTTGTATAGATTAACCGTTTATAATCAAAAGACAAGCAAAACACAAGTTTCTAAATTGGTCGATCAAAAGTCAGTGGTTTCAAACTCGTGTTGGTTATGAAGATGATAGGATGTAAAGGAAACGAATGAAGCAGAAATCTGGCCGAACTACAATATAGATCTTTTTTTTTTTGGTTAGGAGATTATCCAGAAATTAAAAGCTTGCCCATGAAAAGCCAGTTTCTTCTCATAGCCATCTCTTATCACATATAAGGTTTAATTCCTGGAAAAAAGAGAGAGAGAGAGAGAGAGAGATGAGTTGTTTTAGAGATAAGTTGTTTCAAAAAAAATAGAAAGTTGGAGATAAGTGTTTTTTGGTTTGTATGGTTTAAATTCAAACAATAAAATAAAGAAAGATATATTTGAATTTTTAGATCAGTTATACTAAACACACGTGACAAACAGAAAATAGAGGTAACAAGTTATTTGTTGGCGTTGAGAGTAGTGTGGTATTTCACCACTCAAAAAGTGCTTGTGTAGTGAAAAGTGACTCAAAGTGAAACCAAAAATGAAAAAATGACCTATACTGTAAATCCATATATATATATATATATATATTTACATGAGAGTTTTAAAATTACTATTATTTTATCTATTTGTGTCATATTTTACACCAGTATAAGTTGAAAATGTTAAAATTTATTAATATATAGAAATTATTAATTTATCGAGTATTAATTTATAAAGATTATATTGTATTTCTATCATCCACCATATCTCATATTTATCCTAGTTAAATTCACACTACTTGACATGTTTGCTAAGCATCAATTAAAAATAGTGAACAAGTCACAAAGGATGTATATATATATGCTTATTATATATACTAGAACCTTTTTCCGGGCTACGCCCGGATATTTTTACATAAAATAAATTTATATATTATTTTATTTTAGTATATACACACATTTATTTTTGCTGTATTGAAAAATAAAATAATTTATGACGTTGAAACTATGTTAGAATCCAATTCCTTGTCTTACTTTTTGAGTTCTCACTATAAGAAATTATTAACATTATAACGGTTTACACTTTGTTTTTGGTTTTAGAGTCAACATTGAGTATCTATTTTAGTTGTGGTCTCGTTAATTTTCTACTCTTTTCTCACCTGCTTGGCTTTTCATTTTATGGTTATAAGAAAATATATAAGGATTTATTTATATATTTTAAGACAATGGTGATAAGAAAAGTAATTGTATTCATTGGATGGGCGAAACATGACGAATATGCATAATTAGAACCATGTTATTACTTTGTTACATGTGGCATAGCGATCCAAATAAACTATCAAGATCATAATAATGTTCTACAACATTTATTTTCTATGGTTCCCCCCCCCCCAAAGGGTTCACTTGCTGCGTTTACTTTCATTATGCACATCATATAAGTATCTACATGGAAAATACAAAGACATTTGTCTTAAAAAAAAGCTTATAGTTACTGATTGATATTAGTCGAATAAACTATTTGTTGGAATTTCTTCATTAGCCCAAAATTAATCATTGCACAATCAAACCTTAACCCAAGTAGTCCAAAAAGAAGTGTGTATAATATGTAGATATGATTAAGATAATTTCTAGAAATAGCTAATAGTTACCTTTCTCTAATATAAATATGAGTGCTTAGATCACTTGTAAAAATCATCAAAAATTAAGCAAAAAAAAAGTCAGATAGAGAGAAACATGTTTCAGACAGAGTTATAAGGAAGTTTCAAAATAGTCTCCAAATAGGCAAATACAAAGCTTTAGTAGAAAATCTTTTTCTTAATATACAAAAGCAATTTCAAACATTAGTATACGAAAAAGAAAGGAAACAAAGCAAAGTGTCTTTTAATAAACCAAAAACAGTACCTAAAACCTATTAGCCACATTTGGCAAGCTTGGCTTCTTCTGACTCAATCCTATCAGAACTCCTTTTCACCCTCTCATCTGCAGATTCCTCATACCTAGTGGAAGGACCATCCTCGCGATTACCCATCTGCAAAGTTTTCTCGATAGAAGGAACAATCACGTTTTCTTCTAAGTTGCCTTCAGGTTTTGGAGCTTCAGGAAGGAGTACATTTGTTCACTGATGTGTTGTGTAGTTTGCGTATGGGATTTAGTCGTTTGTATTTTTTAAACTTTTGTTTTTTCACGTTGTCTATAATGGTGATGAATAGAACATTGGAAGGTACACATCTTGATTAGATTGAAATAAGAATGATCGGAGAATTCATATGTGTTGATATTTTCATATATTATCCTCGTAATGATTTGATCGCCCATTTGTGTTATTAGCGCTTTTATGTTCAAAAACTGAGGTTTATGGGGTGGTTATTAAATAGTTGTAAGTATATAAATCAAAAAAAAGTGTAAGTAAAAAAATATAAATTTCGGTTTTTAAAAATTAACAACAAAAAAAAATTAACAATAACTTAAATTATTTTATATTTTACCCAAAACTAATTTTAAGAATATGGAACTGTAAGAAACTTTTTGAAAAATAATAATAGTTCTATAAATTTATTAAAGTACATAGTTAAAAAAAAATTTGAGTCTTTAATGGACTTTAATAAAGATGATTTGTGGTGGACCC
Organism: Erucastrum elatum; assembly: GCA_900406325.1. Classification (NCBI taxonomy): domain Eukaryota; kingdom Viridiplantae; phylum Streptophyta; class Magnoliopsida; order Brassicales; family Brassicaceae; genus Erucastrum; species Erucastrum elatum. The sequence goes on from OVBX01004978.1 coordinate 11,473, forward strand.
AAAAAAAGTCTCAAATAGGTGACCAAAAAAATAGAAGTTGGTGTAGTTTCTGATACAGTATAAAATATAGAATTTGGTATAGTTTGCTGTTATGGCCCAGAAAAATAGAATCTGAATAAACTCTTGTGTTTGCTGTTGTCGGAAAAATCAGCACAATTTCCTCCGATTCTTGTGAGAATGATCAACAATAATTGTTTTACAGTGTTATTGATGAGAGATTTGCTTATATCAGCTTCGTCTACTCTGAAATTAGTTTTATAATTACTGTTTAATTATATAATATAGCTTCTCAGTTTCTACAAATCGTTTTTATTTAACTTAATGGTATTAATACGATATGTATTTGACATATTTTATTGGTGGTGTTAGCTCTTTTATTAATATAGCTTAAAAACTTAAATGAATCCCATTTATTTATTATAGAATACTTTTGATTTATAATATTTTATGTTTGACATGTATGATTTATAAATTTTGTGTTTTGAGATATTTTTTGTTTTTTTTAGTTAAACTTATATCATTTTTAAAGAGTTAACTTTTATATTAAAACTAATTTGGAAAAAGAAAACAGAGAAAAACCAAAAAAAATGAATACCTTAAGAATATGTTTTTGTTAAAGGATTTACCTTTTCGAAGATCATAGTGACGTTCTTTCTTAAACTCTCAGATGTCTAAATACGATGCAAAAATCTACATCCTCCCTATTTATAAAATAAGAGGTTGAAATTAGTGAAAGTTATTAATTTATCAAAAATATTAAAGAGGCTTGTATAACAGTCAACTGATGTTATTGGTTTTTGATCTGGATAGATAGATGGACATAGAAATACACATTTTTCTTTAGACCAAAAAAACCATAGGGAGCTTGCGGAAGACGGTCGATTTGATACCCTGTATTTTACTTAATCATCGTAACTTTCGTTAAGAATATGTTTTTGTTAAAGGATTTACCTTTTCGAAGATCATAGTGACGTTCTTTCTTAAACTCTCAGATGTCTAAATACGATGCAAAAATCTACATCCTCCCTATTTATAAAATAAGAGGTTGAAATTAGTGAAAGTTATTAATTTATCAAAAATATTAAAGAGGCTTGTATAACAGTCAACTGATGTTATTGGTTTTTGATCTGGATAGATAGATGGACATAGAAATACACATTTTTCTTTAGACCAAAAAAACCATAGGGAGCTTGCGGAAGACGGTTGATTTGAAACCCTGTATTTTACTTAATCATCGTAACTTTCGTTAAATCTACTTCAAATGAATCACATGAAGAATTGAGAAGGCATAAAGTACCGGTTTACTTGGCAGCAGGAAGAAGCAATGCTCACGAGCGAGTGTGTGACGCTAAGTGAAGATAACATTCTACTTTATTATAAAGATCTGGTTAACTAATGTGGTTATTTAATCTTTTAAAAAAAAATGAGATTAACAACAATGGAATCAGCAGAAAAACAAATAACATGGTAAAGTGTTTGTCGTGTATCACTGTGTAAATTTTGGAGGCGGAATCTACAGTAAAGGAAGAACAAATAACAGGGTAAAGTGTTTCACGTGTCCTTACAATATTTGGTTACATAATTATATTTATTATCATCTTCTTCCTCCTCCATACCTTCTTCTGCTACCTCACCTCCCAAATCGCTTCTTCTTTTAAAATACTCAACTTTCAATGATGTCTTTTCATCACAACTGATCCAAGCATCTCTCAGGCAGAACTCATAAGCAAGTCAAATTAAATACCTTCTGCAGGTTTTAAGCATTTCCCAGTTACCAATCTTGATAGGCTTTTAACCTTCTCTAAATTCGTTGTTCTTTGCCTCAACCTGGTTCCTAAACTTTTCATTGTCCAGCTAATAGCACTTGAAGAAGTGTGTATAGTTGTAGATTCATCCATGGAGCTAACCTTCTGAAAGAACCAGACGTTGTTTGAATCCGGTAGAAGAACCCATAGGCCTTCTTTGTCGTAGGGCGAGCGAAAAATAGCAGCTCGAGTCCTTTGAAAAGTTTAAGGTCGATCCAAGCTTACAGTCTCTCCTTCTGTTTGGAAGTGACTCTTACTTACAGAAAATGTATAATTTCTAACATCACCTCGATGTCTATATAACATACCTCTTAGAAAAACCAACAACCTCCCGGAGCAGTTTAGGACGTTCTTCCAAGTAAAGCTCTTGAAATTCTCAGAGTGACTAACCTGCATCATGAAGAAAAACAATCATTTTATCAAGAATCTATAAAGTTTTATTGATCTCTTTAGATTTGCAGTAGCCGCTTATCATAAC
>OVBX01004980.1:0-13749 GCA_900406325.1 Erucastrum elatum
AGAGATCTCTGAGATTTGAATTGGTATCAGAGCTTAAGTTGAAGTTCTGAACTTTTGAATTCCGACAGCTCCATTGATGCGATCCGGTGAAAACTTGGGTGCTGGTTTTGTTACTATTTCCTTAAGCATGCCATTATATATACCTCTTTTCTCTTCTTATGTCGGCAAATAATGTATTTATTCATCTGTTTCTTTACTCTTCCGGTAGTGCAAAAGTTACTTTCTTGTGATTTCCACTACTTTGGTGGGGTATCTGTTATTGATGGGCATAGTAGTATAATAATGAAGACATGCCTGTCTTGCAATTGGTATATACAGAAAATGGTTAATGAATTATAAGATATATCTTCCTTTCAAAAGTATTTAAATTTTATTCAGCAAATGGGTTTATACAAAGATTGGGCTGATCACATGTGGCCCGATGTGATTCACACTCACTGTTTTTTTAACTAAACTTTATCTCAGATGCCAAAAAAAAACTTAAAAGACTATACTTTATCTCAAACTTCTAGCTCCATGTTGATTATTTTGAAAAAACCTCTGTTGTTAATTTATAGTGTTTAGACTTAATTATTTTTATTGTAAATATAAAAAAATGCAAATTTACTCCTCTGGAAACCTATGTTTTTTTTTTTTTTTTTTTTTTTTTTTTGAAACCTTTTTTTTTTTTTTTTTTNGAAACCTATGTTGTTTATTTATTTAGTATTTCGAGTTAATTATTTTTTATTGTAAATATAAAAAATGCAATTTCACTCCTCTGTCACTCTAACACAACGATTCTACAATTCCCAGGTCAAAAAAGCAATCCCACTAATCACGCAAAAACATAAACTTTTCTGTAATGATTGTAGATAATTTCTTGGCTAATGCAGATGCTGTCGCAAAAGAGGAGCTCAATTTCTATTTAAGCGAGAATCCCCTACTAACTTCAGATTTTCACTGATGAGATCCTTTTTAATTGAAATAGTGATGTCACTTCAAAGTTGTACACACCAAAAGAAAAATGTACGTTACGATTGTACAATTGATGTCATAGTCATATGAGTGAATCTAATCTCAAATGAAAGCTAACATTCTCTATCCCAATTTTTATCATCTGTACAAATGTGTCCACATATTTGACAACTTGGGAAGAACGGCAGCATTTTCAGTCTTTGCATAACTTCTAAGGAACTTTCTTTTGTTGGTTTCCGAGCTAAAATATTAAACATCTTATAGAATCTCTAAAGATCTAGAGTCAACGATCCATAATAATACTATAACAAGATGAAAGATTCAAGGTGGACAATCACATAACTTCATAACCCATTTAAAATATATATTACAATGTTCTGAAGCAACATTTAATTGTTTGCCCGGGGACTACGCCAAACTTGTCTCCTCCTATACAAAACTCTTCTTCTCCTTCCACGTTTTAGTTTATTTCTCTCTCACACACTCTCTCCATATACAATGCTTCCAACAAATCCTCCGGCCACTGGGGTTGGACTTGGTTACGGCATCGCCATCGCCGTGAGCATCCTCATTCTCATCTCCACTATAATGCTCGCCTCATACATCTGCATAAGGTCAAAATCTGCTCCAAGGGACGGAGCCACGAGTGACGGAGTTCTCGACTCGCCGGCCGCTGTGGTGAAGCTGGGGCTGGACCGGCCTGTTATAGAGTCATATCCAAGGATAGTGCTTGGAGAGAGCAGAAGATTACCGAGGCCTAATAACGGCCCATGTTCGATATGCCTATGTGACTACGAAGCTAGAGATCCGGTTCGGTGTATACCGGAATGTAATCACTGCTTTCATGCTGATTGTGTTGATGAGTGGCTCCGGACAAGTGCCACGTGTCCTCTTTGTAGAAACTCACCGGCTCCGTCTAGGCTTGCCACACCATTGTCTGATTTGGTCCCAGTCGCCTTTCAAATCAGGTGAAGGTTAAAAACCATCTTTCTTTTCGTTCATAACTTTTCTTCAAGGCTCCAATCTTACTCTCTCTTTTTTTTTGTGCTTGGAGATTAGAACTAGTGAGTATTGTTATGGTTCAAATTTGTTATATTGTCAAATCATCAATAAGGGTGAAAGCTTTGGTATTGATCAAGTGCAAGTTAGAGTTCTTGCTATTACACGTTTCATAATCATATAGGTCAAAATTTAAAGTGAAAGGTACAAAAATACACACATACGACATATTCGACCAAATTAAGTAGTCTTTTATTTTTCTTCTCGTGCAATCTTCATGGCTCTTGGATAGTTTTCTTCAAAGTTGTTTCTGATGCTGGAGCGCTAATCACAATAGTTGAAAGCATAGAGTCTGAATTTTTCATTTCTGTTCCATTATAATTAGCTTCCACATCCTCAGTTACTTTACTACTCGGGTCAATATTTTTGGTGGGTTCTAACATCTCACAATGAGTTACTTCATTTTCCTTTTGTTTTCCCCACAAAACCGCATACAGTCCAATTACAATAAGTACCGCTCCAATCACCCTGTTGCAAAACCAAATCGACAAGCTTTCATTTGCGTTATTGAACATGATCATGGAGTATATGAGAAAAAGGGCAAAAGTGGGAATATACCCTCCAAGGAAGATCTTTTCTGCCAAGACAAAAGAACCCATGATTGCAACAATAACCATCATTAGAGGACTAAAGGCAGTAGCAAACACAGGTCCTCTTTTCTTCATCACTATCCCTTGCACATAGTATGAGATACTTGATGCCACGATCCCCTATTATTAGTATATATTCCATATAAACTCATTATAAATCCGTTGATAAGCCATCTTCTTGTTATATATGTAAGGTCCATAGAGTATCTCAAAAAGCAGATCATGATGATCAACCAAGTGGTCCATGACCTTAAAGAACTAGATTACTTTTTTTTTGTATACATACTAGATTTACTTATTTTCACTGTGAGATTGTACGTGTTACACTTTTATATCTATATATTTATCTGTTCTATATATATGGAAGATAGAGAGATTAGTATTACAGAGTAAGCGGCGGCAAGGAGGTTCATGTCCCAGCCAATTCTCCAAGCGGATGGATTATGTTCCATGACAAACGTCACAGCAACTGCTTGTAATGTTCCGATGAAGCAAACTAGTGTTGTTAAAGTAAGCTGATGCTTCGAGTACGTCTTTAGTATTTTCGCCTAATCACATAAATCATTATCAAACTAATAAACAATGAGCGAATAATTGCAAAAGTACACCCATTAACAAACAAGCTTGTAAAAGTAAAGTTTTGGCTTTTCACTTAAATACAAAAAGAAAATAGAAAAGTAAATATGTATTATCGTCCCTTGGTTACTTTAGGGTACCCTCAAAGAAAAATTTCAATGTGTACGTACCTGTAGAACGAAGAGTGAGGCCCATGCGAGGGTAGCAAAGATGAGGAGGATGGAGCCTTTGAGAAAATCCTTACTATCATTTGAATTGCTAGACGGCGTCGTGTCGGTAGCATGTTGGAGATGCATATATTTGGTCCAAAACAGCTCAACGATGGGTCCCTTGTAAATTGTCATTAACATGGCTCCGGCTACTGTCACAACCGTTCCGGCTATTTTCGCCTGGCACCACAGTTTCTTCACGTCCAACATCTCCATCCTAATAATCAAAATAAATAATAGTTTTTATAACTGATACACCACTTCAATACAATTAATAGTATCCCTAATATGTATGGTTGTGCATTCATATACGTACCGGAATAATACGGCCAAGATAAAGGTCATGGCCGGAAGCATGTTGCTCATGGCGCACGAGAACGTGGGCGACGTATATTTCAACCCCATATAGTAGAAGTTTTGATCGATCACGGGCCTGTTAGTTTATTATAGAAGGAAATATATGTTAGTTTCTTGTTATTTATTTTATTTTATAAAATGTCCAAGAGACTATAGTATGGTTATATGGAGATAGTGATTAAGTAACAACCCAAGAAGGCCAAGAATGAATAGTTGCATGAAAATGGTGAATGTTATTTTCGGCTGAGCTTTCCTGTAAAATTACAAAAACAATTACACAAAACCATTAACAAATTTCTTTGTTCATTGACGAATCTCTCTTTCAAGAAGCCATGTAATGAAAAGACATGGATATGTAACCTTTCGAAGAAGAAAGCGAAGGGAGCAATAACGGCGGTGGCGATTGCATGGCGGTAGACGACAAGGACGTAGTGGCTCATACCGGTGTTGAGAGATATTTTGGTAATGATGTTCATGCCGGCGTAGCCAAACTGGAGAGATATCATGGCGAAGTAGGGCTTTGAGCTTTTGAGGAAGCTTTCAGAGCAACCAAGCTTCTCCATCGAAATATTGTACTTCTAGTTTGTGTGTTTGGATGGAGTATGTAAGAAATATGTTCAAGTGGTCTTATGTATTTATAGTAAGATGCAACGTACGTAGTCATGTATTTTCTACTTCTTGTTTAGTGTTTCTAGGTTTCTTGGTTGACGTCACTTTCTCACCTCCCCTCTATAGTTATTGGTGCTCAAATATGATGGTCGAATCCCCTTTTAGATCATCCATTATACATAATCTAATGCGCTACTATGAAACTTTTCTTAGTAGACAAATTATGAAACAAGTCTGTCTACCTAGTTTCGTATATGAACAATGGCCTGGAGTTTACAGGCTAGCCAGACGCTGAGCTACGGATGATCTAACCCGCTGATGTAGTAGTACGTACTAGCCAGCCATGGACTGGGAAATTTACCCACAAAACTGCAGTAATTTTCTTTTGGAATTTGTTAATGGAACTCTAATTTACTCTATTAGAGACCCTAATGCTTTAGATTTTTGCTACTTTCCCTTCTCTTGATATTATTTGTTTTAATTGGTTCTTACGGAGAAGTATATGATTCCATTTGAGAAGAAACTACATCAATATTAAAGTAAATTTCGACACACGATAAACGTTCTATCCATTAACCAGAAACGCACTTTTTGTTTTTTCGTAATAACAAAAGTGATTTTATAACATTGCAATTATGCATGGTTCGAGATGGAACACAAGTTGATATTGGAAAAATGGGGGAAAAGAAATGGACACGTGGCAGGTAAAGGGAGGGATTACGGGGAGCATCTAAGGAATCGTTGTAGTGACTATGAGGTAAGCAAACAAATGACATTGAAGGCATTAAGGTGTGAAAATCTTCGAACTTGGACCATATGATCAGATTATAATATCATCCAAAAGCTAAGTTACCCCTTCACAAAAGTAAGTAACTCTTTCTAATCTAACGGCTACCATTAAATTTCTAATAGAAAATTGAGATACAATGTTTCGATTTTGAGTGAGTCAGGAGAGTAGAATTAATCGGTTTCTTGTCGTCGCAAACATGGAGTAAAAAATGAGTTCTTAAATCAATATAAACATGGAGGAGTGTGATGATGGTCTCGGAACCTGTAGTTTTTAGTAGTCGAAAATCTAACTATGAGAAAATTTTCACATCCATAAGTATAAGAGATGTAATATACAATGGATGACAAATATCATTCACATATAGTTAACTTAATCTGAGATAGAAATAACTTTTTTATTATAACATCATAGATTTGGTTAAACAGATGTTCAAATTATTACACTCTCACTTTTATATCAACTATCGGTTAGTTTTTAAAATTGTGTTATATCCCAATTTGTAGTACATGCAGGAAATTTTAAAAAGATAGATTTGGTTACATATGTCACCAAAATATATTTTTTCGGTCATATATTCAACAAGAATTTCAACATTTAATGTGTGTGATTTGGAGTAGTGGAATCATGTTGTAATATTGTATATCTGAGACAAAAATACAGTATAGATTATTGCAAAGTCGGTAAGTTCTGGAGGTTCCAAAAGTTTAACCATGTCCATATAAATCATATGGAATGGGATCCATGGACCAGAGTAAAAGAATGTGAGAGACCTGTTAGCTATAGCTTGTCTATGGACAATCGAGACGTTGCAATTTGTTTCACTATAACTTGTTCTAGCACGAATGAATATAAAACTATAAATGAAATACTTGTTGCTTCGGTCACGTGCCGGCATGATTTCTTGTAGTATGTAAAGCCAAGAGTAGTTGGATCTTTTCTTCTCTGTTTATTATGTTATTTTTGCGCCACTTTACGCCAAATCAACTTGCCTTTCTGCTTTCTGCTTTCTGCTTTCTGCAAATTCTTGACAAATTTAAATAACCTTGTATTTCTAGGAATGTTTAGAAAATTATCGAAGCTGGACGGTCTCTATGTTCAGTCTGAATATAAAAATTGAAGAAACATATTCTTGGTTATGTTTTGAGATAAATGGTGCAGACTTTCTTAGTCGGTCTAGGGTGATGAAAAGTAATAAACTTTTAAAAATAACAATTAAAGAGGGCCTACAATATTTTCTCCATACAGGAAGAGCAAGAAGAACCATCTATGATACATCTTCTACACTAAACAGAGACTGTTTAACATGTTAAACACTGCTACTCTCTATTTAATCCTACATCATGTTTCCTACTAAAACATGTGGGGTCTCGGCATCTCTCAGCTTTCCTCCTCGTCATAATCTTCTTCCTCTTCGTCTAACCTCTTACCCATACTAGCAAGCTGCATTGGATCCATATTCCCTATATCCAACATGGACCAGCCCGGATATTCCTCTGGTTTCGTCGTCTCTCTTGAGGCTGTGGCCACCACCGCTGGTGGCTTTGTCTCCACCATGTCTACAGATTGTGTGTTCAGATCGAAATCTCGACCCAACCCTGAGTTTGTGTCGTTACCTGCTTTTGGACTTTGCAGCTCTTGCTTTGCGTGGTTATTAGACATGTCATCTACATCCTTCTTCTCCGTGTCTTGTTGTGTTGTTGGTGCAGGTATAGTGATGCCGTCTTGAGTAAGCTGTTGCGGTCCTGACAATATGGTTGGCTCTGTTTCCATCTCGCGTTGATGGAGCTCTTTTTCAGCTGTTTTTGCACTTCGTCCACGTCCCCTTCCACGGCCTCTGCCTCTACCCCTTCCACTTGGTCCCACTTGCCCTGTCTCCTGCTGTAGTGACCACACACAATAGGGAAAAACATCACCATCAAGACACTTTGGTTTTACTTTAGTGTTGTACAAGAGAGAGACCAAATAGAAAGCTCACCACTTTGGTTTTCTTTAGTTCCTCATCGCTGTCATTAGCTTCATCGCCCAAAGGCTTCCTGTGGCCAATCAAAAACAACATATCAGCTTAACAAGGAGTCTAGAAAAAGAAAGCAAGAATATGGAAAGCAAATAAGACAATTGAAACAGAATCCAACCTTCTCTTGGAGATAGTACGATCGTCCATGGTTGCATCAGCCTGCCCATTACCGTGGCCATGACCATGGCCATAGTCAGGAACCTTGCTGACAACTTCCCTAAGAAAGTCAAACACGTTGTATGTTTCTACACAATTCTTTCTGTAGAGAAAAAAAAAAACAGGACAGATAAATGAATATGGATGGCAGTATAAATGACATAAGCAATGATATAACAAGCCAAAAAATATATATCAGAAACATCCTATAGCCACGAAACAAATAAAGAACAGAGCCTACATGCTTGAAGTAGTTCCAGCTTATCGTAAAAATGGGTTAATACTTGATAACACACAGAAAATATTGATTGATAGATACAAAGATGTTGGTGGGAAGCAAAAGAAGACTTACAGGTGCAAAGAGCTCACGGTTTTTGCTCCTCTCTGAAGGGTGATTTCATAGGTACGATCACAAAGGTCTTGCAAGAACAATTCCAAAGCTTTTGCTGTTGTAAATAATGTAAGAAACATAGCGAACAGATTAAAAATAAAACCTTTCAAATTTGCAAAGTAAAAAAAAGAGAGGTTAAGTGACTACTCACAAACTAAGACAGGCACAGCCAAAGCGATCTTGCCAACATCCTCGTCAGCTTGCATTATTTTCTTTATACGCGCCTGCAAAAATTTCACACAGACAAAATCCAAATCATTTATTGTTAAGATCCATCCTTCATAATTAAAAAAAAAAAAATCATAACTTTATCACTACCCAGACACCAAGAGCGATCCAATCATTCGAATTAGATACAATACGCCATCAAAGTAAACGAATTTTTATAATTTTTTTAATAGAAAAAAAAACCAAATCATCAAATTACGATTTTTTAATCCAGCGGAACTTTTGATATTTCAATAGCATAGATAATTAAATTACAAAAATTTGGAGCAAACCCATCAATCAATCAAGCCGGATGAGATGAATCTGGATTAAAAAAACTTACAGCAGGGAAACGGGTGTCGAGCTTCTTCCTCATGATTTTTTTTTTGGGATCTCGCGATCTGACAGAAACCGATGGAGCGAAGAAAAGAAAAGGATGAAACCTTCACAGCGACTTACGAAACGCAATCCTTTGAGATCCAAAAGTCTAAAAGGCAAATCAGAATTGAGAGGATCCCTTTTTTTTAAAGGAATGAAATTTTGTGATAATGGAAAGAGTTCGTGGATACCCACAAAACCAGATCCAACGGCGACGACTCCCTTCTCTTCTCCGACTTGTTCGTCCGTACGATCATATCCTCACGATTTTTTTTTTTTTGAGTTAAATAAAATAAAATATTAACAAGGAACGCGTCAAAACCATTAAAAACTGCAAACAAAACATTATTTCTTTCCTATTTTTCTGACTTTCAAACGAAAAGACGATACTACCCCTCAACCATAAGAAGTGTTCATCAACTACAGAACCTGGTGGGATTGTACTTTTAAAGCATGCTATATGCTCCCATGAACCCACGTGTTGAGTACCGGTCTGATTCAAGAATGTTCGAAACCATTGCTTGAATCATCTACTCTTTGGGTTTCCTAGTTACTTAACTACTTCACAATTGTAACATATGATTACTATTGACAATAACAAGTCAACAACTGAAACAGAGTTTTTATGAAAAACATAAAAATGTGTAAAGTTATTATAGATTCTCTGCTATTGGTATCAACCAAACCTCAATAAACTCACAAACGTAAGCAAAATACAAAATGTAAAAAGGTTAATTCTACAATGAATGCAAGCTACATGTAAAAAAAAGGTTAAAAAATGGCTCTTAGTTCTTCACAATGGTTCCCTTTTTTTTGTTGATCTCAAATGCTTCTGTTTTTGAACTCAATACTACAATGGTTCTTCTTGTCTCTCCTGCAAACCACGCAGTACATGCTCATTATCCCCTTGCCAAACCCACACAATATCCCCCAGAGCAGGCCTTAGATCCTCCTCCACCAGCCTCTCATACTCCATTGTATCCCCATTACACATCTTCACCTCAACCAAGTGAAACGTCTCCGTCACTTCAAATATCTCCGCATCTATCGACAACCTCCCTTTCCTCCCCTCCTTCTCTCCTTCCATTTTAAACAGCCCTGCTTCTTGCTTCCTTATCTTCATCTTCAAACCCTTGGCCACTTCCTCCAGCTTACATATGATCTCCGAAGCAGGCTTTCTAGACGTGAACTTAGACTCTTTCTTGCTGTACACTTCTCCGAACAGTCCTCCCAGTGCAAACCCTGAAGACAATGCGATGATATCAAAAGCGTTCATGCTCGCAAGCCGTGGCGGCGGCTCGCTTGGACCAGCCTCCATGGTGGGAATAGGAACAGCTTGCTTCTTCTGCTTCATTGGTAAACCTTTCTTGAACCATGAACTCTCCTTGATTTTTGAAATGGTGATCCTAGTCTCAGGGTTTGGATCCAACATCTTACTCAACAGCTTCTTTGCTTCGGAAGGGAACTCACGAGGACACTTGAACTGCGCTTTGGCGATCTTCCTATACATATCCATCAGATTAGATGCATAGAAAGGGAGGTAACCAGTCAAAAGCACAAACAAGACAACCCCACAAGACCATATGTCCGCTTTAGTCCCATCGTACGCCTTACGGTTCACAATCTCAGGACAAGCGTAGGCATGCGAGCCACAAGCCGTGTGTAGCAGACCGTCCCCGCGCTTGCTCTCCGCAAGCGCGCTCAAACCGAAATCAGAGACCTTAAGGTTATCGTGCTCGTCAAGCAACAAATTCTCAGGCTTGATGTCACGGTGATACACTCCACGACTATGGCAAAAGTCAACCGCGTTGATGAGCTGATGGAAGTACTTCCAAGCGACGTTCTCAGAGAGTTTGCCTTTGACCATCTTCTTGAAAAGCTCTCCGCCTTTGCAGTACTCTAGGACGAGGTAGATCTTTGTTTTTGTCGCCATGACCTCGTGTAGGTCAACGACGTTAGGGTGTTTTGCGAGACTCATCACGGAGATCTCTCTCTTGATCTGCTCGCTGTGGCCGACCTTCCTGAGTTTGTCCTTGTCGATCATCTTGATGGCTACACTCTCGTTTGTGTGAACGCTTCTTCCGTAGAAGACCTTGGCGAAGTTGCCTTGGCCAAGTAGTCTCCCAACCTCGTATCTATCGGTTAATATGCTCGGTTTGTTCTCCATCCTTAGTCTAAAAGAGAAAGAGAAGCAATAGAGAGAGAGGAAGAAGAAGGAGTATGAAGATAGAAAAGAGGACGTGCAGATCTCTGCTTTTGACTTCTATTCATATCTGTCTTTGTTTATTTATAGGTAGTGCTTGGAAAAAGAAAGCATGAAACATTCCAAAAATCAAATAAAATCTTTTTAGCAAAAAAATAAATAATAAAACCACGCAAGTGGCCGAGTGGTAACGACCGTCCTGCAAGGTCCATCATTCAAGAGGGCGCGGATTCGAATGTCGGCTATATCGAATGTCACGCGTGGCCACGGAATGCTTTACGCCCTCCCTAAGATGAGTTAAGCGTGGCGTAGGTGTCATCGCGATCCTTGGGTAATGGGTATTAGTGCCGGCTGGTTCCGGGCCAGGGGATTTAGTTGGTTCGCCTTCGAACCTCCTGTTAAAAAAAAAATAAAAAAAAAAATAAAAAATAAAATAAAAAATAAAATAAAAAATAAAATAAAATCTACATGGACAGTGTGCATATGGTGTTCTCTGTGTGAACTCGTCAAACCTAACGCGCCTGCTATTACTGTATATGCCCTTTTTGATACCTACCTTTTGTCAACGCGGTAGAAAAGAAGCCCACACATGTTTTAAACGATGTCAATGCTCATTGTTTATTGTGTGTGTTTAATCCCCAGTGTTTACATACAGCTGTCTATTGATTATTGTCAGCCAACTTCTCAAAACTAACGACTATATAAGATTTGCTTGTTTTATACACTTTAACAAGGATTTGCTTACACAACACCCACAGACTCATTCTCTGATTCTTGCTTTTGTACTGACAAAACCATAAGAAATTTATATAGGATGCTCTAGTAAAACAACACAAAGGTAGTTTGTTACAACAAATGAACTATCTGCAATTTTTTTTTTGCAGGCTGCTGTAAAGAATCAAGTTATGTAATTGTCGTGCCGTTTTTTTACCTCTTGCTTTCATCTTTCTTGATGCTCATTTCTCAGTTAAAGCCGCTAGAGAGTTTCTTCTCTTCTTCATGTTCTCTCTGCTACAATGCTTCAAGATGTCGTTCTACTTCTTCTCGTTCATCCTGCAAACCACGCTTTAGCTGCTCTTCCTTCTCCTTATCACCTTGCCAAACCCATACAATCTCCCCCAGCGCAGGCCTAAGATCCTCCTCCACCAGCCTCTGATACTCCACGGTGTCCCCATCACATTTCTTCACTTCCACCAAATGAAACGTCTGCGTCACTTGGAATATCTCCGCATCTAACGACAAAGCTCCTTTCCTTCCTTCCTTTTCTCCCTCAAGCTTAAAAAGCCCCGCGTCCTGCTTCCTTATCCTCAGATTCAAACCTTTCGCCACCTCCTCCAGCTTACAAATAATCTCCGCAGCAGTACTCCTCGACGCGAATCTAGACTCTCTCTTCTCATTAACATCCCCAAACAATCCCCCGAGATCAAAACCAGCAGACAAACCAATAATATCGAAAGCGTTCAAGTACGCAAGCTGAGGCAACGGCTCGTTGTTGCTCTCTCCGTTCTCACTCGAACCCGAACTCTCTCCAACTTCCTCCCTGACTACTACTTGCTGCTTCTCCATCTTCCTCTGCTTCAAATGCAAACCTTTTTTAAACCAAGAACTCTCCCTAATCCTCGCGATACTGATCCTACTCTCACTATTAGGATCCAGCATCTTACACAACAGTCTTTTAGCTTCAGGAGCAAACCAACTCGGACACTTGAAATCCGCTTTCCCAATCTTCCTATACATCTCCATCAAATTCGAATCATGGAAAGGAAGGTAACCAGCAAGCAACACAAACAACACAACACCACAAGACCAAATATCAGCTTTAACCCCATCATACCCTTTCCTATTAATCACCTCAGGCGCCACGTAAGCAGGGGTCCCACACGTCGTATGCAAAAGCCCATCCCTCCTTTTACAATCCGCCAGCGCGCTCAGCCCAAAATCAGAAACCTTGAGATTCTCATTATCGTCGAGCAAAAGATTCTCCGGTTTAATATCTCTATGGTAGACCCCACGGCTATGGCAGAAATCAACCGCGTTGATGAGCTGGTGGAAGTACTTCCACGCCACGTCTTCTCTCAGCTTCCCTTTGGAGACTCTGTTGAAAAGCTCTCCGCCTTTGCAGTACTCGATGACGAAGTAGATTCGGGATCTCGTGGCCATGACCTCGTGGAGGGAGACGACGTTTGGGTGCTTGGCGATGCGCATGACGGAGATCTCGCGCTTGATCTGGTCGCTGAGTCCGACGCGGAGGACTTTGTCCTTGTCGATCATCTTGATGGCCACGCTCTCGTTGGTGGCGACGCTTCGTGCGTAGTAGACTTTGGCGAAGGTTCCTTGACCTAGGAGGCGGCCGACTTCGTATCTGTCGGTTAGCACGCTCGGTTTGTTCTCCATTTTTCAGAACCGGAACTTACGAATCTGGTTTGATGCGGTCGATGAAGTGTGGATCCTTTTGCTGCTATGAGTAGTAGTAGCGGATTCAGCTCCTCTCTCTCTCTCTCTCTCTGCTGCTGCTACTCTGTATTTTGATATTTTTTTTAATTTAATTTATATTTTTTTTGAATTTTTTGTTTTATTTTATTGAAATTAAAGAGAGAGAGAGAAAATCTAAGGGAGATTGTTTTTTGAAAAAGTGGTGTTAATGCGTGGAAGTGAGGGGATAGACACAGAGGAGGAGCATGTGTTCCTTGTGGGCTCGTCCACCTAATCCGCTATTATGCGCCTTCCATCGTTGACTTTTCTTTTATGGATCTCTGGTTTTAACCGTAACAAGTGCTAGTTTTGTAATTAAGAAAAGATCAAGCCGAGCCCCCCGATTAATAGCTAGATCTGTCGAATCGTTAGATATTAGACGTAATTTTTACACAAATTATTTTTATCCCTGTTGTTGTCCTTGACTTAGACAAATTAGCATACAGTAATAGTATATGCGCTTGTTTTCTCGACATTATTTCACAACATAGTCGTAACTCTTCAAGAAACAACCCGAAAATTGCCTTTTCTTTTGTAGACATATTGTAAATTGTTAAGGCATTTGATGAACTGTTAGAGGTTATATAATAAATAGAAGAACGTCTGCAACGTAGTGTCTCTCACTCACGTGTGATCGTGGATAACCATTTTCATTCTGATTTTGGGATTTTTTTCATTTTTTAGGGATCTCTCGTCGCATACATGCTACATATATGTATAGACTGTTAAGCTAGATGGGCTTCCAACCTAAAACCAATTGGCAATTAGGGGAGTGACCCATCCA
>OVBX01004982.1:0-13745 GCA_900406325.1 Erucastrum elatum
GCAGACTGATCACTCTTCAGTAAAACATGCATAACTTCTGATCTAACCGATGGATTGACCTGATACCGGTGGCATTGGAAAGCTAACTCAAATATCTATCTTGTGTCCAAAGATCAGCTTAATCACACTAGGGGAAGGTCTCCATCCGTATCTAAACACCCGATGCATCTGCGCAGTTCTGCACTAAAAGGCTCCAAAAGACACCAAAAACACCATATTTCTCCAAGTCGTACCTGAACCTGTAAATAATCTAAATAGACTTTATTCCGTAGTAAATATACGTAAAAACACCTATAAACCATGACTAAAAGTGGGTCAAAATCATGACCGATCAGTGGTGGAGTTGTCGAGGAGGGTGGTGGATGGAAGGGCTAGAAAATTCACTACTACAAAGGGGTGGAAGGCACCAGAGAGTGGAAAAGTGAAGTGCAACATTGGTATATCTTGGACTACAGAAAATAAGATGGTGGGTCTGGGATGGATAGTCAGAAACAGTGAAGGTAACACTTTGCTTCACAGTAGACGTGCGTTTAGTGGAGTCTCTTCTCTCATGGAAGCAAGACGTCTGGGAATAATATGGGCAGCGGAGAGTATGGCCTCACACAAGATTCAACAAGTGACTTTTGAGGTGGAAGCCGGGGATTTGGTGGGGGCTATCAATAATCCAAAGCAGTGGCCTGCTTTCGAGCTCATGGCTCTGAACTGAAAAAATCCTTGAATCCGATTGCAGAGTGGAAGGTGGTCTCTGTTAACAGGGAAGCTAATAAAGCTGCTTTCCTCATTGCTTGCAGTGTGACAAAGGAACGGCGTGTACAATCATATGTCGCCCAAGGCAGTCCAGCCTGGTTGAAGAGGTTACTTGATGAGGAAGGAATAAGGTAAGGGCATCGGCAAGGTTGGTGAGGATGGTTTCTCGGCTTTGGTGTTGGAGGAAGAAGTGTGTGATTTAGGTCCGTTTCGGTTGGTTTTTCCTTGTGGTTTTGTTTTGATTGGTTTCATGCAGTTCTTCCGTTTCTCTGTTTCGTTACTTGGCTCCTCAAACTTGTTCCTTCAAAGTTAAAAAGAAAAAGGTATTTACATTTGACGCTATGATTAATTTTGTCATATGACATAAAACATCCTATCACTTGTAATAATAATAATAATATACAAATTAATGTATTATAAATACCAGTTTATACTTTATTCGGTAATAAATATATAATAAATATCAATTTATGATTTATTATGTCTAGAATTAGAATGAGAATGACCAATAACTATCAGGTATGAGTTTTGTTTATTTTACAAAAGATTCATGTAAAACATTTTTCGGTGCAATGTTTACCATATGAGAAAGTGAAAATAATTTTATGGCTATTTTCATGTTTATCACTACATTTATACGTGATGCAGATAAAGAAATATATCTCCTATGTGTATAAAAGGACATAGCGAGTAAAACTATTGTTGGGATCAAATATTTCATATAAACATCAATGGCTTAAATCGTTTTAGCAGGATAAAATATGTCGTCAAGATGACCAAATCAGAAAGGCAAAAAAGAATCAAGACGCATATGTCATATCATCCTAGAGACAATAAATCTATTGTTGGGATCAAATATTTCATATAAACATCAATGGCTTACGATATGAATTTCTATGATATGATATTCTTAGACAATGAAAAGTATTAAATATCCAAAAATATAAAATTTTAGTTTTATGTCAAATGCACAATAAATTATTAGATTAGTTTTTTTTGTCATCAAACGTAAACAGACTCATAGAGACTATGTAAACCAAACTGTGAACTCTGCATCCACGTGAACGACGGAAGACGATTGTTGTACGACACAACGTGCTAAACAATCTGCCCTTGAATTATCTGTCCTAGGTACATGAATGATCTGTGAATCCTGAAAACTTATTTGTAAACTCTTAATATCCTCCAGATAACTTGCAAACGCTAGCCACTCTTCTAGTTCAGACATCAATCTTCACCAACTGAGAACAATCTGTTGCAAACGTAACCTGAAACCGTCGTAGATTTCCTATACACTTCATTGTCCATATTAAAGCATCCCCCTCAGCATGAAGAGGTGATAGACTAGCCCAAACATTTTTTGCCCCCATTTGACCATCGAAACCCTCCAGTGTACTAAACCAATCTTGTCCCGAAAAAGTGTTTTTATCCTTCCAGAAACCATCTGTGAAACACCATCTCTTTGGAATTGTTGGAGGAAACCGCCCTTCTGCTTGTACTGTCCATCTTGTATTTAAGTCATGTGCCTCATCCCACATAACTGATTTCATATCTGCCACCTTAAGTGTATCTCTAGGATCTATATACATACAGTAATACTAAATACCTTGTTGTTCATCGCTTTTCAAATATACTATAAAATTCATGCAAATTGATGGTATTCCATCTTTGGTAATGGTCTTCCATCTTTGGTATGACCCTCCAAAATTCCCTACGAGATTAGTTTTCTTTTATTTTAATAAATTCCCTACAAGAAAATATAACAAGTAATCCAGATATCAAAATGAAATAATTTTTTTTTTCATTATACAGAGGTATCCTGGCTCCACATAAGTGGTCCAGACTAGTCACGTGTTGCCACGTGTCGATCCTCTGTCTCTGGCGATGTCAAAATGTTAATTTTCTAGTGGCCGGAATTCAAACTCAGGTGGCGGCACTCACAGTTTTGAGCTTTCAAATATCCCGGGTGATTGTTTTGTAGTGTCAATCAATTTGTTCCATCTACTTTTATTGATTAGATTATGAAGTCATCCAAAGAGAGCATCTACTAACTTCAATATCCAGAAGATGGAAAATTCTGTTAATAAGTAGTCTCGTTTTGATTGAGTATAATTAATTCTACGCATTATCTACTATTTAAATGATGTTTAATGTAATTTTTTAAATAATATTTCCAAAATTTAATTAAAAATAAGAATATGTACCTTTTAATACATTTTATTAAACTAAAATTTGTATAGATGATAAATACTAATTTATTATTCAACAAATTTTAAAGTTGAAAACTATATTGGATGCGATCTTTCAGAAATTATTATACTTTATTTATTGATACTGCTATTTTTGATAAATATCAATATAAACAGAAGATGTTGACATATTAAAAAATTAAATAGTTCTAAATACTCAAAATATTGTGGTTCTGGAAAGTGAATTCAAATTTTGCTTTTCTACTAATAAATAGATTGTACAATTTTGTTTGAAAACTAACTTTGATTATGTATTGTTTTAGTTCTTTCTTTTAGATTTTTGTAGTCAACACTAATTTGAGTGTATAATTCATATGGTATAGTCCCATTTGATTCACCTTATTTTTCGACCTCAAATACTTTTTAGACCACGGATTTGACTGGTGCGTATATGTATTTAATTTAGCTAGTGTTAGGATCAAATATTGAAAATGTATAAGACTTGATGATTTACATTGATCACATGAATAAGTATATATACAACGTAAACATAACTCAAGATACTTATCTATACAGAATATACTTATTCTTTAATAGTTGGATATTATCATATTCTAACTAACACTCTCCCTCAGTGGAAGCGAAGCTTGTCGAACGCTTAGACTGGAGCGGAAGTCGGTGAACAGCTGTGAAGGGAGGCCCTTGGTAAATATGTCCGCATACTGAAGATATGTCAGAACATGGAGGACGCGGACATGACCCATAGAGACTCGTTCATGAACAAAATGCAGGTCAATCTCAATATGTTTTGTCCGTTGGTGCTGCACATGATTAGAGGACGAGTAGACTGCTGATATGTTGTCACAATATACAAGAGTTGCCTTCTTGAGAGGACAGCCCAGCTCCAAGAGGAGATTACGAATCCATATCGTCTCTGCAACTGCATTAGCTACGCCCCGATATTAAGCCTCAGCGCTGGAGCGAGACACTGTGTCTTAACGTTTGGAGGACCAAGAGATCAAGCTATCGCCAAGGAATACACAGTATCCTGAAGTCCAGTGTCTGGTGGAAGGACATCCTGCCCAATCTGCGTCTGAGTATGCAACAAGGTCAGTAATGGAGGACTTGTTCAGCTGAAGTCCGTGTGAGATGGTGCCCTTGAGATAGAGAATGCGCTTCAAGGCCGTTAGATGTGCTTTGTGTGGATCATGCATGAACGTACAGACCTGTTGGACGGCGAAAGCAATCTCGGGTCGTGTAAATGTGAGATATTGTAGGGCACCAGCTAGACTTCTATAAAGTGATGGATCAGAGACAGGTGCTCCTTCATCTGCGGCAAGTTTAGGCTTGGTATCAACGGGAGTGTTGCAAGGGTTGCAGTTGGTCATTGATGCACGGTGTAGTATGTCAGCAATGTAATTTTGTTGACTGAGAAACATCCCCTTGTCATTGTACGTGACGCCGATACCCAGAAAATGTTGGATCTTACCAAGATCAGTGATATCAAACGCAGAGGAGAGACTAGAGAGGATTCGATCAAGAAGGGCTGGTGTGGATGCTGTAAGGATGATGTCGTCGACGTAGAGCAGCAAGTATGCCGTGTGGGGACCCTTGTTGATGACGAACAGAGAAGAATCGCATTTGCTTTGAACAAACCTGATCTGTTTTGCGATGTACCATGTCTGTGGGGCCTGTTTGAGCCCATAGAGTGACCGGCGAAGCAGACATACATGATTCGGCTTAGATTTGTCAACAAGCCCGGGTGGCTGGTGCATATAGACTGTCTCAGCGAGGTCGCCGTGCAGGAAGGCGTTCTTGACATCAAGCTGACGTAGAGGCCAATTACGAGCCAGAGCCACATGTAGTACTGAGCGTATGGATGCAGGTTTGACCACTGGACTGAACGTGTCCAAGCAGTCGATTCCCGGCCTTTGTGACTTCCCATTGCCAACCAACCGTGCCTTATTACGCTTGTGTGTTCCATCAGCATTAAAATTGTGCCAAAACAACCACATAGAGCGTATGATATTTAACATTTGGAGGTCTAGGTACAAGATCCCACGTACCGCGTTTAACATGAGCATCGTATTCCTCGTGCATTGCTCCATTCCAGTGAGGGTCCTTTGCAGCCTGTACATGGGACAAAGGAAGAGGAGAAACAATTTCGGTATGAAGGCAAAGAGGAACCTGGGGTTTAGAGATCCCGGTTTTGCTCCGAGTGACCATGGGGTGGGTGTTTTGGCTTGGTGGAGGAGCTAGCGGGGAAGATGGTGCCGCCAGTGGAACACGTATAGGTGGAATTAAAGAAGGCACAGGTGGAGGAGAAATAGGTAAGCTTTGAGAAGCTGGAACTTTAGAGAAAGGAAACACGTCCTCAACAAACATGACATGGCGCGAGATGACTATCTTACGGGTTGACAGCACCAAGCACCGATAACCTCGATGGTTCAAAGGATATCCTAAGAACACACATCCCACTGAACGAGGTGCCAGTTTGTGAGGCGATGTTGCAGCTGTATTAGGATAGCACAAAGAGCCAAAGAAACGAAGGCGAGGATAAGACACAGGGCGATTAAATAAACGAGTAAAAGGAATATCATTTTGAATAGCAGAAGAAGGAAGAAGGTTAAGAGTGTAGACAGCCGTGTGAAGGGCTTCAACTCAAAACGAAGTGGGCATACTTGCTTGGATGAGAAGTGTGCGCACAAGATTGTTAATGGTGCGAAGCATACCCTCGGCCCGTCCGTTTTGTTGGGACGTGTGAGGGCAGGAGAAGCGGATGTCCGTTCCAGTAGCAGCCAAATGATCAAGAAAGGCTCGGCTTGTGTCCTTGGCTTCATTATCGCACTGAAATGCTTTGATGGATGAGTTAAATTGTGTGCGCACATAGGCTGAGAAATGTAAATATTTGGCAAATGTTTCACTCTTTTTGTGTAAGGATAAATCCAAGTGTAGTGAGTAAAATGATCAAAAAACAGAAGATAATATTTAAAACCAGAGATACTAAACACATGAGATGTCCAAATATCAGAATGAATAATTTGAAATGGTGCGGAAACAATAGTAGAAGAAGAAGTAAAGGGAAGACGAGTGTGTTTGTCTAATTTGCACGCATGACACATGGTTGTCAAGTCTGCAATTTTATTTGAAAAACCCAAAGAAAACAGAGAACGACTAATAGAGCTACCCGGGTGACCTAAGCGCTGGTGCCAAGGAGAGACACATGCAGTGAGAGCAAGAGGACAAGTTGAGGTGGATGATGGTGTCACCGAGTAGAGAGGACCCGGACTGTCACATCGGAGCAGAGTTCTCTTGTTGAGGAGATCCTTAACAGAAAGACCAAATGGGTCAAATTCAATAGAACATTTATTTTCAGTAGCGAACTGGCGTACTGAGATAAGATTTTTGATAATAGATGGGCAAACAAGAATATTGTTAAGAACAAGCTTTTTAGTAGAGGAAGGAAGAGTAGAATGTCCCATGTGTGTAACAGGAGCAAGAGAACCGTCACCTACAAGAACATAACGAGTTATGCCCTTGTTAAAAACAGACGAGAGAGTACCGTTATTCGCCGTAATGTGATTGGTTGCGCCGCTGTCCATGTACCAGGGAGACGCAGACGGGTCTTGAAGACACATCGTGTTGAACGCTGAAGCAAGTGCTTGAGGAAGCATTGTGTACGTTGGGTTCACAGCAGTGTGAGCAACATGAGCTTCCAGTGATGGGTGTGGTGAGTATGGGCCGAGAATACTGCTCTGGCATTGAGTGGATAGTGGAGGTGTGAAAGACGTGTAAGGCGATAGAAACTGCATCATATGTGGCGCACCGGAGGGGTACGGGAAAGGCCACTGTGGTTGGCCAAAGGACCATGGTGGGTAACCGTAGTTGGGGAACCCATAGTTGTTGTTATGTCTTCCACGACCACGATTTCCTCGTCCACCTCGGTTATTGTTGCGATTGTTGCGAAAGTTGTAGTTGTTGTTGTTGTGGTTGTTGCCTCCTTTGTTGATGTTGTTGTTGCGAGTCTGAGAACCGTCGGAGTTGCCGTCTGTAAACAGTGCATTTGGAGATGGTGTAGTGTCGGTGTGAGTCACAGCGGGCTTGATTTGTTTGCTGAGTCTCTCTTCTTCAGCAAGGAGCATGGATCGAGTGGTGTGAAAACTCGGAAATGGATTGCGATGGCGTATAACATTGTGGATCCCTTCAAACTTGTCGTTGAGTCCATTTAGGCAGTGCATAACCATTTATATATCAGTGACTGGTGATTCGACGTTGGCTAATAGATCCGAGAGGGACTTAAGCTTGCGACAGTATTCTTGGACGGAGAGGTCTCCAATGGTGATGGTGCGGAGCTCGTTCTCCAGTTGCAAGGCTCTGTTTTCTTTGTTATCACGGAACAGATTCTCCAGAGCACACCAAAGATCGCGCGCTGAGCTCTTCGGCGTGAGAATGGTTTCGACAAGAGAGTTGGTGATTGTCCCATAGATCCACATCTTAACGAGACCATCACGCTCTCTCCACGTTTTCTCTGTTTCTGGAGTGGAAACAGAGGAGCCATCAAGGTGATCTAAGACACCAAAAGAGAGACAGTGGGTTTCGAAGATCTCTCTCCACACATCGTAATTCATCTTGTCGAGATCAAGGACAATTGGAATGTACGCTTTGATCTGACTGATGCCGAATGGTTTGTCAGCTGAATTTGAATCATGTGTGGTAGCAGCCATGGTAGTAAGACAGAGAAAGAAAGAGGAAGAGATACGATATGAGAGAGGAAGAAAGGAAAAGAGAGAAGAAGAGAATTTTGCAGAAGCGAGTTTTAGGAAGCAGAGATTGTAAAAGCTGCTGATACTATAAAAATGTATAAGACTTGATGATTTACACTGATCACATGAATAAGTATATATACATCGTAACCGTAACTAACAATACTAATCTATACAGAATACTTATTCTCTAACAGTTGGATATTTATCATATCCTAACTAACAAATATTTCATATCAACATCAATGGCTGAAATCGCATTTGCATTTGCATGATGAAATCTGTCGTCAGGATAACTGAATCAGAGGTAGAAAGAATCAAGATGCATGTGTTGTAACATCTTAGAGACGGTACATCAAAATGAGTCTCATATAACCTTTCGTAGGAAACTTAGCAGAAAATTTTTTAAGTAGGCAAAAGTTATTGGAAACATATTCCCAGAAACATATTGAGTTAACCAACAGCTTTTCGAACCAACTGATTTTTATGGAATTTTTTTATACTATTAAACTAAACAATGTTTTATGAAACTACTGTAAAACTAAATTCAACATTTTTTACGGAAGATTTTGAGGACTTTCACAACGTCTTCAAGACCGGATCTTACCATAGTAGAAATTTGAAATTTATGTATGGTTTTTAATGGACTTGGTGGATAAAAGGTACTGCCACACGTAGATAGCACAAAAACCAGTGAATTTCATATATTTCAATCTGTAGAAAACAAAATTTTAAGTTTTAGCAGGAGTAGGAAAATGAAATTTCACATTTTTAGAAACAAAATATTGTGTTTTGGCAAGGAATATGATTTAAGTAATATTTTAAAAATATTTTGTAAATATGTGTAGTATTATTTGAAAAAATAAAAATCGGATTTGACATGTTTTCTATGATTTCAGGATGAAATAATAGTTTTAATTAAAACTAAAAATATATGCTTCAGATGATAATTCGTGTTCTGGTAACACTTTTTCATTTTATTTATAATAAATTAGTAATTCAAGATGTGGTTTGCTGATTTTCATTATACTATTTTTTTTTTTTGCTAACCGAGTATCCTGATTCTACCGAGGTAGTCTAGACTAGAGACCGAAACGACCAAGGATTCTGTCAGGACGTCACATATGGGTCGCCTTGAACGGTCTTCGGTCTCGGGCACTGGGGTTCCGCATGTGAATTTTCCGGTGGCCGAATTTCGAACTCAGATAGCAGAACTCACAGCCATGAACTTTTTATCACAAGAGGTAGAAACCCCGGCCCATCATTCATTATACTATATACATTGTTATTATAATATCTATAAGAAATATATACACAAATTATCAGTAAAAATAATAATATCCTTACGACGTTATGTCACTCTTACAGATTAAAATCCACAAAATTTTGATCTTATTAGATGTTGTTACAAGACCAAATCCAACAAATTTTGACTTTAATGTCCATTTTTGATAAATCTAAATTATTAAATTAAACACATATTAAAAATCAATACTATTATTTTCCGAACTTCAACCATATAAGAAAATGATGTATTAAATTATGTTTTTTAAAAGAAAAATATTTAAGAGGTGTAGATATTGGATCTTTTCTAGTATCTACCAGAACAAATCAGCCGAACCATTTATATTTATTATGTATTCTAAGATTTCAACCGAAAGAATAAAGAAGCTAGCTTCCTCTATAAATAAAGAATACCATTAGAAGATTTTAAAAAATGGTTTTGGGTTTACGAAATTAAAATTTATAGAAAAATGCATAAAATCTTGAATATTTTTTTTAGTAAGAAAAAAATAACATAGTTTTTTCACCCAAAAATATTATATAGGTAGAAAAATTATATTAAATAATATTTCAAAATTTGTAAAATATTATTGTATTTGATTTCTACTTTTATTTATTGTTATATTAATAATGATCTAAAAGTTATTACGATATTCTAAACATTTACCAAAAAATATAAATCACCATATATGTAGTTTTTTTGACAACAATATTAATAAATAAAAACTAAGCAGTATGCATTTCCGGCTTAGAGAACCAAGCTGGAGGCATAGAATCGACATAGAACATAGCAAAAGGGGAACACCTAGCACCTCGTGCCAGTTTGTCCGCCACTAGATTAAGCGTCCTTGGAATATGTCGAATCGTGAAGGTAGAGAAGAAATCTTACTGCATTGAAACTCCTCCAAGTGTGTAGCAAAAGCCGACCATTCTCCAGTGATGACATCATTTTCACCAATTGAGAGCAGTCTGTTGCGAAAAATACGTCTAAGAAATTAAGGATCTTCATACACTACCATATATGTAAATTTTCACACTTAAACCATGTTATCATTGTTACTATGTCATGTCAGCTGATAAATTATTTCTCAATAATATACAAGAGAATAATTGTCATACTTTTAACGCTTCGTTATATATCTTGTTCATACAAAATTTTGGTTTTTTGATATATTAATATTTTTTAGTTAGTCTATTCATACGGCTGTTAAACGAAACTCCCAAATATAAAAATTTATTAAAATCATATTCAATTTACTCAAATACAAATCAATATCATTAGAACCAGTAACAAGATTACTATTTTAAACCAAAATCATCTATATATATACTATACTAAAAGGAATATATGCTCCACTCTAAAACTATCCACGTCAGATGAAATATTTAACCAATCAAGAGACTCTGTTTCGCCATGTCACTGAAGCTTTTAGTCGAGAAAAAAAATATTGGGTCATTTGTTTGAACTTCTAAAATCCTGAAGATTGCCGACCAGAATATTTCAACTCTTCTGTGTTTCATCATCGTTTCATTTCTCTGTAAATCGACGTTATAGCCAATCAAGAGACTATACTAAAAGGAATATATGCTCCACTCTAAAGCTATCCACGTCAGATGAAATATTTAACCAATCAAGAGACTCTGTTTCGCCATGTCACTGAAGCTTTTAGTCGAGAAAAAAATATTGGGTCATTTGTTTGGACTTCTAAAATCCTGAAGATTGCCGACCAGAATATTTCAACTCTTCTGTGTTTCATCATCGTTTCATTTCTCTGTAAATCGACGTTATAGCCAATCAAGAGACTATACTAAAAGGAATATATGCTCCACTCTAAAGCTATCCACGTCAGATGAAATATTTAACCAATCAAGAGACTCTGTTTCGCCATGTCACTGAAGCTTTTAGTCGAGAAAAAAATATTGGGTCATTTGTTTGGACTTCTAAAATCCTGAAGATTGCCGACCAGAATATTTCAACTCTTCTGTGTTTCATCATCGTTTCATTTCTCTGTAAATCGACGTTATAGCCGCCACCACTTTTGATCATTTAATGGTGTTCTTTATTCCTTTCGTTTTAGTTTCCTTCGACCTCCCTTTGTTATCTTCCTATTTAAACACCTTTCATTGAGGATTACATGCAACCAAAATTTACAAGAGAGGATAAAATTCATGGCCATGAACTCTGTTAGATCCACCGAAAAGTCTCCAATGTCTACCAGAAAATCTCCATCGCCCTGTACTGTAATCTCTTCTTATTTTTTTCTTGATCAGATCCTCAGATGTTATTGTGGATCGGATTTTTCTTTTTCTTATTTTGTAAAATAAATTTCTTTTCCTTTAAACTCTATATTTTTTTTCAGAAATCTTTTGTGATTTGGCTAAGAATGTTGTTTACAGAGTTTAAAATGATGATCTTTGTTTGCAGGAACATTGTTATGTAGGTGACTTAATGAGCGGGTTCGAAGACCAGCTTTGGAGCAGCAATGAAACTGTGAATAAGGCAAGGAAACTCCACATAGGACAGATGTTACCTCAAATTGAACCTCCAGCTGTGGCTCCCAATCAGGTTAACTCATGAATACTTATCAGAGTTAACTAAATTGGTGTTGTATTTAGTTTCTCTTTGGGCTCTTGATTAAACAGTGTTTCTGAGTTAGGTAATTTTTGTATGTTTCATTGTGGTATTCTGTCCCAAGCTCCCAAAGAATTATTATTCAAAGAGTTGAATCCAAACAGGCTTTAAGAGAAACAAGCTTACTTTTTCCTGAGAAAAAACATACAACAGCTTTGTGTGTAGTTTTTTCTAATATGTTTCATAAATATTGGACACGCTGAAGAGGATGATTCATGTAAGAGATGCAACTGGAAAAAGTCAAAGTGTTTTAAGCTGTAAGTTCACCTTGCTCCTCTTTAATCTTTGCATGTTTAAGATATTCAAAACTAGCTTGAAGTTGACTGTTGTTTGAGTCTCTGTAGTTACTCCGAATTTATACTGCTGAGTTTATTGCATAGAGCCATGTTCATGTCTAGATTGCTTCAAGCCTTCAGCAAACTACCATTAAGAATCTGTTTTGGCTACCCGCAAACAGATCGAGAATTCATTTGCATTAGCTCCCAAACACAAAAGAACAACGACACTCTCTCTACAGAGATCTTGCGGAGAGATCTCAGAGATTCTTACTCAGATTTCTATCACCGCCGCTGGAACTGGTATCACTGTGCTATTCACTGTGATATGTAGCCTTGCTTCAAGTCGTGTACCCTTTTGCACAAGCAAGTCCTTCAACACTGGACTTGGTTTAAATTTGGTAATACTGTCTTGGGGTGTAGAAACTCAGGGAGATGATTACTTACGGCATACTTTTTCCGTGGGTAAGACATTCTTCATGTCTGACTGTGTTGTTCTTGCGAGCCTGAATCAGCAGCTCCTGCTATTAACCTTTTTCTGATATTTCTGTTGCTTTGCAGGTTATGGCTTTTAAGTTAGCAATGAGAATCAGAGTAATCTTTGTGGACGCAAAAGCTACGACCAATATTTTATTTTCTATTGGAAAACGTATTATTATCCTTTGTAAATTATACGTCTCCAATGACCTGAATAATATATAAATTGGTTTTTGTTCTAGATAATCAAGAACAAACAAATATTTGAATATAAAATATATTACCCAAAACACTCTTTCACGTGTTGGTCAAGAAAAAAATTTAGAAAATTTGCAACAGAACGATCAACAGGTTCTAAAGTAATTTTTGTTTTTATTTAGGAAGAAAAGGAGAAAAAAGAAAGAGAAATTGATATTAATGAAGTAACTATGAGATTAGTGTTAATGTTGAAAATATATATGCCAAGAATGCAAATATAAGTATATAACAAACTAACATCAATTTAACTGTGTAATAAGAAAATAATTAAGCCCTTTCTGAAAAAATAATAATAATAATAATTTGCAAATTAAATACTTTAGTTTTATTTCACAATGAGATTATTGTGATGTTACATTACTTTTAAAAATCAGGGATATGCAAAATAAAATAAAACTTAACAAAAATAAAATATTAAGTTCAAGAAAGAAAACAAAATAAATATTGTTAGGGTACGTTATAAATTAAAGCTTTTCAAAAATAAAATAAAATTGAAAAGTTATTTAAATTGTTAAAACTGCTGTACACCAAACGTTCACACTAAAAAAAATATACAATAATCTCCTAAACTAAAAGGAGAGAATAATGGATGACAAAAAAAAGGAGAAAAGAAGGAATGGAGAAGCAAGCAACCTACTTTAAATTAATTATCCAATCATATCTATACTATTAAAGTAGCTGAAACTTT
Organism: Erucastrum elatum; assembly: GCA_900406325.1. Taxonomy (NCBI): domain Eukaryota; kingdom Viridiplantae; phylum Streptophyta; class Magnoliopsida; order Brassicales; family Brassicaceae; genus Erucastrum; species Erucastrum elatum. The sequence continues at coordinate 13,314 of OVBX01004982.1, forward strand.
GTGAACTTGTCCCTGAAATATTTTTTTGTTTACCGAAATATCTCGAAAATATTTGCAAATCAGGGCTTCTCATTAACGTCTCCTACCTATTTGCAAAAAACAGCTCCTCATTTACGACCAAAAAGATGAAAAGGCCCAAGATATATGTTCACACACCTAACGGGCCTGCGATATATGTATGAGATTTGCATTCTGATATATATTATAAATGGAAACCGAAATTCAAATTCAAAATCGACATCTCACCGTTTTCCATTCTTCGCACATATTTTCGGATTCAAGATTTCGTGATTTATATCATAGATTGCACATATCTTTGATCGAACAAATTTTCGGAAAGGGATCAGAACAGTACCACGAATATTCGTAACTATAAATGCCAGTGATAGTATATAGAAATTAGTTTTCGTGATTTAAATATGATTTTCCAAA
>OVBX01004983.1:0-13742 GCA_900406325.1 Erucastrum elatum
AATAAATTTTTAAGATGGTTACATGTGTCAAAAAATATGATATATTTATTTGTTGTTTAGGATTTAAAAGAGATTTAGAAAAGAAAAATTCTCATTATGTTTTGTTATTTTTTAAAAAATTTGACATGTGTAAAAAATATGATACAATTCCTTTTTGTTGATTTAAAAGGGATTTAGAAAGAAGAAATTTTTTATTACAAAATAGTATTTTATAGTTCTTATAAAAATCTTAGGAAAAGAAAATCACACTATTACATAGTCTTTTACCATTATACATTGCTAAATTTTTTTTATCGCAATTTAAAAAAAATCTACACAAAAACTAATTTTAAAAAACTATTAGAAAGTAAAGTAATTAGTTTCTAAGAAAATATAATATTTGTTTTTAAAGATACCAAAAAGATAATTGTAAAGGATAAATATTAACATTTAGTTATTTGTACAGGTCGTTTGTGGTATAGGATGTATAAAAACGAAAAAGAACATGCTAGTGATAAACTATTATTTTTAAAAAGAATAATTATGACTAAGTATTATTTTTACAATTATCTATTTTTATGATTTTAGAAACGAAAAATTAGTGTTATTCAATGATAAACATGCTACTAAAAATTATTTAACTAACAAGAAAAATTGAAAAACATATTAGTGATATTAAAAAAATAAATTTTGAAAATAGCACTTTTAAAAATAGTTATTAACTGGAAATAATTATTTGATACAATTTTTTTTTTAATTCTAGACAAAACATAATTGTAAAATATTGTGTAATATTAATCTCCTTTTCTAAAATCCTAAAAATCTGTAAAGGATACTTGATAGTTATTTTACCTTTTTATCAAACAAAATACTAAACACAAGAAATATGTATCATATTATTAAATCCTGACTAAAAGAGAATTGTAAAATTATTTGATAATATTTTAAGAGAGTATTTGATGATGAACATGATACTAAAAATTATTTAATTAACAAAAGTAGTGTAAAATTAGTATTGATACAAATTGTAAAAATAGTAATTTTAAAATTATCTATTAATAACTACAAATAATTATTTGATAGAATTTTTTAAAAACAAAATTCTAAAGAGAAGATAAATTGTAAAAGGTATATAACAGGAATTTTATTTTTATAAATCCTAACCAAAAAATGTAAAAGATCATTTAATAGTATTTTTTATTTTTTATTGTAAATAAAAATGATATTTATTAAATAGAATGTGTTTAAAACAAATAATCTTACCATAATAAAATTTTAAAAACCTATTTAATAAAACATTAAATTAGTACATAAAAAGTATATGATGTTGTCATTCACTCGATTGGTGCTATTTGACTTTCAATTTTTTTATTTTTCATTAAATTTCTTATTTTGGATTGGGTTCAATTTAAACTTTTAGGCATATTGTTTTCTCTGATCTAAGTACAAATTTGATAATAATCCATCTATGAATCATAATTATAAAATAAAAATATTAACTTGAACTTACGATAAAATAATATAAAAAATTTATTATCAAATAATGTTTTGCATAAGTTTTTTTAAAAAATATTTAAAAAATGAAAACTATCATTAATAATAATTATAATTAAACTTTAATAAATAATCGAAAATATAATAAAATTATTTATTATTTAATGTTTTATTAAATTAAAATATCAAACAAAACCTGTTGCAACGCAACAGACTCATATCTTGATTTTAATAAAATAAAAGTGTTTTTGTAAAATTACTTTGTAAAAACTAACTAAAAACGGCACCGTAGGAAACCTAGTCTAGTGTATCAATATTTACTTGTTCTCGATGGTGAAAACGTTGGTGAGGATGTGGGTGAAAACGTTACTTTAAGTGAATATTTATTTTTTCTACTTATATAATTGGCAAGAATACTTGTTTAAGTATTTAGCAAAAAAAGAAGAATATTTGCTTAAGTATCAATATTTGATTGACCTGACTTTTGCTTAATTGTCCTTTTTTTTAGAATTGGCTTAACTGTTGTTACTATCAAGATTCCAAAATGTTGATGCTTTTATATAAAAGAAATGACAAAAATCTGTGAGTTTTAAATTTCACATCCATATAACATGTTGGTAATGTTTATTTTGATACTAGATTTGAGCTCGTTGCGTTGCAACGGATTTTGTTTGATATTTTAGTTTAATCTGAAAACATAAAATGATAAATCTTCTAATAGTTTTATGTTTTTTTTTGCACATGTTATGTGAGATTTATTTTATAATTTAAATCTTGTTTTCACACATAAATTCAAAGTTAATATTTTTGTTTTATAATCATGGTGCATATATATATGTTATAAACTTTGTACTTAAGATTAAAGAATATACTATACCTTAACATTTTAACTCAACACAACTAAAAATAATTTTAATTTAAGAATTACTATTAAATAAAAAGTTTTAGAATTGTCTCTGATCTGGATTTTATGAAAAGAAAAAAATAATCTAATTTGGTTTAAAAGAAAAGAAATATGTCACATAATGGCAGGTTTTTATTGCCACATTCACAATCTAATTTTTTAATGGACATATATAACAATTATATCCGGTGAATTAATACAATTTGTTTTATGTTTATAATAATTTTAACATAAATTATCGATTAAAAAGTAAATATAGTTAACTATATTGAAAATAAGATTACCTATACAATTTTATTTATTTAGTGTTTTTAAAAAGGAAAATTTAATGGTTATTATTATACTCAGATAATATTTTTATGTAAATACTTTTGTGTTTTCCAAAAATAATATGTGGAAGCATAAACCTAAATATATATATGTGAAATATTTGTAGCTATATTGTGTTATAATTTTTAACATACAAATATCTATTGAAAATAAAAAGTTTGTTATTCATAAGAAAATAATAAGAATAGTTTTCTGATTTTCTTTTGTTTAGGCTTTTAAAAAAGTATATTATTTTATACTATACCTAAACATTTTAACTCAAAAAAACTCAAAATAAGTGAAAAGTAAAAAAGAAATATGAATGTCAAATACACTAATTTAGTCGATGATAACATTATACAAATTTTTATGCTTTCTAAAATAAGTTTTAAATATTTCTTTGCCAGGATATTAAAAACATTCTAGTTTATAAAACTCCTTTTTATTTACAATTAAAAATAAAAAAATATTAAATACTCTTTTACATTTCTGTTGAAAGTTTTGGAAAAGAAAAATATGTCATATAAGTATATAACCTATTATAGTTATTTTTTCTTTAGAATTTCAAAAAAAAATTGTTATCAATATATATTTTTATCATATTTTTTTATCAGTTTTCTAATTCTCACTATATGTTTAATAATATTAATTAGCAATTTTGAAGAACCAAACTCAATATAATATTTTACAATTATATCTTCATTAGGATTTTAGAAAAAGAAATTAGTATTAAATAAAATATTTTAAGATCATTTTTGTTTATTATATTTTAAAAAGGAAAATTTTTACAAAAATTTCTACGAAATAATTTTTAATTTTTCTTTTTATTATTAAATAAATTTTATTTTATTTTTTTAAATCGTTTTTGTTATAATATAAATTAGTATATATATTTTTAATCATTATATATTTTAACTATGTCACAATATTAAAAGGAAAATAACTATCAAATAAAATTTTGAAATTATATTTTGTTTAGGATTTAAAAAATAGAATATTATTCTTTTTATAAAAGTTGTTTTTAACATATTTAATAAAGCATTATGTTAGTACATAAAAATGTGTATAATGTTATCATTGTTTAAATAGGTGTATTTGACTTTCATTTTTTTTTAATTTTCACTTATTTTGAGTTGTGCTGAGTTAAGAAAAAAATAAAAACATTCAAGTTTATAAATCTCCTTTTTATTTACAATTAAAAATTAAAAATATTAAATACTCTTTTACATTTTTGTCGAAAATTTTGGAAAAGGAAAATATGTCATATAACCTATGATAGTTATTTTTTCTATAGAATTTCAGAAAAAAAATTCTTATCAATATATAATTCTCAATATATGTTTAATCATATTAGTTAGCAATTTTGAAGAACCAAACTCAGTATAATCTCTTACAATTATATCTTCATTAGAATTTTATAAATAAATTAGTATTAAATAAAAGAATTTCAGATCTTTTTGTTTGTTATATTTTAAAAAGGAAGATTTCTACAAAAATTACTACGAAATAATTTTTAAATTTTGCTTTTTACTATTAAATAAATTTTATTTATTTTTGTAAAACTTGTTTTTATAATATATATTAGTATATATATTTTTAATCATTATATATTTTAACACATGTCAAAATATTAAAAGGAAAATAATTATCAAATAATATTTTAAAATTATNAAAATTATTCTTTTTATAAAAGTCGTTTTTACTATCTTTTATGTTAATATATATTAGCATATATATTTTAATCATTATATATTTTAACACATGGAAAATTACTATAAATGATATTTATAATTATATTTTTTAAAACATATTAACACATGTCATAATTTTAAATATAAAATTTTCAAGTGTCATGATCATGTTAATTAGTAACTTTGAAGAACCATGCTTTATATAATAAGATTATTTGATATTGATTTCCTTTAGCTTTATATAATAAGATTATTTGATAGTAATTTCCTTTTCTTTATATAATAAGATAGGAAAATAGGAAAAATTGGGTAGGAAAATCAATGTAAAAAATAGGAAAATTATTTTTTATTTATTATGAAAGTAAGAAAATAGGAAAATCAGAGAGTAGGAAAATGGAAATTATATATTTTCTTAATATGAAAATAAGAAAACAGGAAAATAATTCTTATTATTATATTGCACACATGTCGCAATCTAAAATATATAACCGCCATGTGTCGCGATCGTGTTAATTAGTAACTTTAAAAACTAAGCTTTATATAATAAGATATCCTACATATATATATATGCATCAAACGCTTTCATATTTCATATTCCAAGATAAACGAGTGATATTACATTTATTTTTTTAAATTAAAATAGATTGTGTATAAAATATGTTTTAGTAGTTACATAATTTCAAACACAAATAATTATTAATTAAGTTACTCTTTGTTTTCATAAATTATACATACATTGAACATGGTTCGGCTTTATAAAATTAAAACCAAAAAAAAATCATTCTGAATATTCCATAACTAAAATAAAAATATGCATGACCAGAATGAAATTGCCACTTAAAGTTATGTCTAAAAAATAAATATATGGGAGGGGGGGGGGTGAACCTGATCTTTGTATCTAAGACAAAGATAATAAACAGGATAAATAAGTAAATTGCAAACAACAAAAATCATATTGACCAAATTTTATAGCTAAATAAAGTTACGAATTATTTACAACATATACATTCTCTACAAAACGTTTTTATAGATTTTGTTTCTTAAATGTGAAAATATGATATAAGAAGATTCATAAGCTGATAATCTTTGGGAGTAGCAAATTTGGGTAAAATAATATTTCTGATGAACACATGTCATCTTGTGTTTATTTTTGGTTGAGAATCTAATGAAATAGAAAGAAAAAGGAAAGGAAATTGAAAGATAAACAGAATCATAAAGCAGTACAGAATCATAAAGCTGAATATAATACAAATTATTTACAACATATACACTCTCTATAAAATGTCTACTAAGTTATCTGGAGTTACAATTATGAAAACTCTTTAACAAAAAAAAAATAAATAAAAAAATAAAACGTTTTTACAGATTTTGTTTCTTAATTGTGAAAACATGATAAGAAGATTCATAAGCTGATAATCTTTGTGAGTAGGGAATTTGGGTAAAATAGTATTTCTGATAAACACATGTCATCATGTGTTTATTGGTTGAGAATCTAATGAAATAAAAAGAAAAAGGCAAGGAGATTGAAAGATAAACAGAATCATAAAGTAGTACAATTGACAAAGAAAACAAATCTGTTGGTTTAGTTTGGTTTCGTTTTAGTTAAATTCAAAATCAAAAAACATAATGGAAAAAAAAGGGAAAATAAAAAAACGAGGGACGTGTGAAGAAGCAAAGGCTAAAAACTTGCCAGCTTGCTGTCTCTTCTTCAAAAATGTAATTTATGCTTTATAAATTTCAAATAAGTTTTTTGTTGGTATTCGTTGATTAAGGCTAAGCAATTGAATTCACCTCTTTGGAAACTGTTCTAATGACTGACCCTCTTCATGACCATTTGCTTTCTTTCTTTATTTTTCCTTTTTATAAATTTTTTTTTAAGGGGGTGATATTGTGAATTAAACATTTGCCGTCTCTTCCTCTGCCTAATAATCCTCTCTTAAGAGCTCTTCTCCTCTTCTCTCTCCAACAACAACAACAACAAAGCGGTAGGTTCTCTCTTCTCTTCTCTTCCTCAAGTTTTGTTCTCTTTTTCTTCTCATCCCATATGATTATTTAGATCAATTGTGTTTTCATACTTCTTGTCTATCTGTTTTCTTTTTTGGGTTTTGATTTTGTCATTTCTGGATTTTTTTTCCAAGCTGGATCGTAATCGGTTGGTGGGTTTCATCCATCTATTATAGCTTTATATTTTTGATAACTTTTAAGGGACTGATCTTCATTTGGAATTGAGAAGAGTCTCTCTGTTGAGGTGAAACCGATTGTTGTAAAGTTGGCTCCTTTAGATGGGTTTTGAGGTTCTGGTGATACCATCTCAATAGATCTCTTATCAACTTTGTTTGTTTTGATAGAAAGCTCTCTTCTTTACGTTTATTGATATGATGATAATATGATCATCTGATTCTCTCTTGTTGGTTTTGTTTATCTGACCATGCTTGCTTTATCTTCAAGCTGTAAGCTTTCTTTTCTCTTTTCTTTTGCCTTTACCTTGCGGTTTGCTTGGTCTTGGGACTTTGTAATACTTAACTTCTTTGGTTGTTGATTTGTCAACCTCTATAGGTGTCAAAGTGATAGTCAATTTAGCTGCTGTGAAGGCAAAGTTGAAGTTTTAATTTTGTGTTTGTTTGGTAATATGAATTGTGCATCTGCTTCTAAGTGTTTCGTCTTGTTAAAAACTCATGTGTCATCTATTTGGTAATATGAATTGTGCATTTTAATTCTCCTACTAATTTCTGAGTCAGTGAGCTGTTTTAACCCTTGTCCTCTTCTAAGTGAAGCTATTTGTATGATTTTATTTGCAATTCTCAGGATTCCATTTTGTATTTACAGTTCTAGGAACTTTTTGATTGAGCATTTGAACGTGTGTTATGATAATCACATTGAAGCCTATGTGTCTTCTTTGTTACTGAATGATTTTTACTGTCTTTTGTTCTTTTGCAGTCTCCCCGTTAGTCACATTGTTGAGGAGCAAAGAAAGTCTCGTTGAGTCCTCTTCTCCCAAGTGTGACTGTGGTTAAAACATTAGCCGAGATGCAGGGAGAGAGGGCTAGTCTCGGCTATCTAGAGGGCTTGAACTTTGAGCATGGTTCCACCTCAACTAATGGTGTGATAGACCACTGGGAGAATATTCACGGTCTTGGTGATAACGACTTGCAGGACTACATGATTGCAAATTCTGAATCACTGGCAAACTCAGTTTATCCCGAGCAACATGATTTGCATAGGTTTAGCCTCGGCGAGGAGGCTAGCTCTAGTGGCACCGCGAAGAACGAAGCTTCCAGTCACAGTGAGCAACGAATAAGTGAAATAATTGATCTAGACTCAGATTCTGAACAACCTTCTGACGACATTCAGCCTGTTCAGAATGTCAACCTGAATGCAGAGTACATTGAAATCGACGAGGGTATTGATCTGGATGAAGCTAACGGACCAGGGAACAGTGTTTCACAACCAGGCAGACCTTTCGAAGAGAGTAGTGTTAGAACATGTTCTTCTTCTGTTGATGGGCGTCGTGCATCATGCAAGAGGAAGGCTATTGAAGGCAGTAGTAGTGGTCAGTCTTCTCTAGGTGGTTATGGTGATTTCCACCACGGAGAAAGCAGTTCTTGGACCCCACCTTCTACTGGTCTAAACATATCTGGTCCAAGAGGACATGCCTCTGGTTCTGCTTCAAATTTTCTTGTAAGCTCCAGTGTCAGTAGTAATCCCTCAGAAGAGCAAAAAACTGTAAACCCAGCTGCCTTTTCTGCGGGAACTGTTGTCAGGCGACCTGTCCCTCCAAGACTTGTACCATCAGATCAACAACATATGTTGGAGTTGAGACATGGACAATCTTCAGGAAATGTCTTCTCCCGCAACCCAAATTCTCCTGCTACGAGTATGCCACCTGTTTCAAGGAACATGCTACCACCATTTCAGTGGACTGAGAGCTCACTAGCGGGTGAATCATCCAACTCCACCGCACCAATTGAGAGAAATCTTCATCTAGATGAAACCAGGTCAAGAAGCATAGTAGCGAGTGTTCTAGAGAATCCCTTGTTTAATCCAGCTCCTGACCTCAGGAGTGCATCAGGAAGTCAGAGTAGTAGAAATGCTAACCTGAGTATTGCATCTTCATCATCAGTGTCCAGGACAGGCTCAAGCACTGGTGTTCAAGCACCATCTTCTAATCTAACGTGGACGCCTCACCGGAATCTACCACCTCACCAAAGAAGAAGATCGGAACTTGCCCATAGGGCATTGATTTCTTCCATTTCTGCAGATGCTACAAACCAGAGATCTGGTGATCATCATCCAACACCTCGTTCGTTGGCTCCTCCTGCCCCTCAGGATGGGCTTGTCCTTCAGCCTGGTGGTGATAATAGCCAGACGCATAACCGTGCATACTCGAGAGCAGGTCTGTGGCTTGATAGACAAGTGGATAGTTTGGGCGGGGCTCCTCAATCTCTGAGGGCCTTGGCAGCTGCAAGCAGGGGAAGAAACAGACTTATGGTATCCCAGGTCAGTTCATACAAGTTCTATTGTCATAAAGCGTTAACATTGATGGTTTTTGTTAGAGTGACAATAAGTTTCTCTCTGGAACAGATGCAAAATATATTGGATGTCATGCGGAGGGATCCAAATCATAACTTGAGGCTTGAGGTTCGTTAGTTTCTCCTTGGTCTCAGTAGAATAAACATTTGGGATAAGCCAAGCTAATCTAAAGTGACAATTGAACTTGTCTTCTCTCTGTCTCTGTTTGAACTTTAAAATAATGTGAATTGTTTGTTTGTCCAGGACGTTATGCTTCTTAATCAGTCAGGGATGTTTGATGGGGCTGCTGGCATGACCGATACAGAGACATGCGGTTTGATGTAGACAACATGTCATACGAGGTAAAAGCCATAACAAACCATACAATCTTTGTTGTAAAAAACCTCACTCCTTTTGGTCGTTGATAAACTTTAGGAACTGCTGGCACTAGAAGAGCGGATTGGAGATGTTTGTACGGGTGTTAACGAAGAAACCATTTCGAACCGGTTGAAGCAGAGTAAATACAAAAGCAGCTCAAAATCTCCACAAGATGTAGAGCCATGCTGTATTTGTCAGGTACAAGTTACTGCTCATCATAATGACAAGAAAGATTATTATTTCTTCTTTCGTGTGAGTATGAATGGTGAAACTTGGTGGGTGTAGGAGGAATACACTGAGGGAGAAGACATGGGGACGTTGGAATGTGGGCATGAGTTCCATAGCCAATGCATAAAAGAATGGCTGAAACAGAAGAATCTCTGCCCAATTTGCAAGACGACATGCTTGAACACAGCCAAGAAGCGTAAAATATGATGAATCATGGCTCCTCTTTTCTTTTTGTATTTGCTTTCTACAGTTCAACTTTTGAACAAAAAAAAATGAAAACACACAAAAAAGGCATCCTCAAGCTCCCACCATTGCAGAGCCTCTCACTGGAATTGCCTCCACATGCAAGTTGGTCCGTTTTGTTTGTTCTAGTATAGTCTGAGTATGCATTGTATGATTTGGGTACAAAAATTTGTGATTGAAGGCAGTGAGAGAGAGGGTGTTAGTCAAATGTTCGGAGGATGTAATTGTTTTCCGTTTCTGAATTGGTATGGATAATTTAATTTACTCTTTTGTCAATTAAATATTTTATGAAACCATTTAAAAGAAGCAGGAAGTCGGATTTCCTATGGATAATGTTTATATCGAAGGCCTATTGTCTCTTGTCATAGTGGCTCTTTCTTTTTGTTTTAGATTTTGGCTTTTCATGAGTAACAACTGTTGGGACTACCATTGAGACTACTATTTCAAAGCAAAGAACACACGAGTTCCTTTAGCTTTCATAAACCAAACGATACTAAAGGCTTTCTCTCAGCTTCCATTTTCTTCTCCAGTGTGATTTTTCTCTAGTTGACTGTCGGCTTTCCCTAGTCCTTTCAGTTTACATAATCATTAACCCTCAATGGTGAGTGGTCTTTCTTTGCCGACAAGGGACAGTAGTTTTGTCATTTTCCTTCCAAATTTCTCTTGGAATATTTTTTTTTAAAACTCAAATTACTCCCAACTTTCCTATCGTCTCTCCAAAACTTCTTTGTCCCCTCCAAAACTTCTTTTTTTTTTTATTATCATCACCTTTCTTTTAAAGTGGTTACTGAATATTGCAAATTTTCATCTTCTCAAATTGACTACCAAAGGTAACACATAAGACTACTCACCGAGCAGACCATGGCAGAGAACCTTCACCGAGCAATCAAAGCAATGTCTCTTGACCAGGGCCGGATCTTAGATCACAGAGGCTTGAGGGTGATTGGGTATGAGCAACAAGGATCCAGGTCCAACCGTCTGAACCAAACTGGAAGAAAGCAGGCATCCTCTGCCCTACCTCCATTACAATAATAGAAAGGTTTTCCATAAACTTCTCCGAAAAGACTCCAGCGTCCCTTAAGATTGTGGTGAAGACAGACCTTCAAATTTATAAAGAAGGAGGAGTTGAAAAGTACATCGGGTAACCAGAACATTTTGGGAGAAAGAATTGAATGTCTGTGCTTCCATAGTGGATAAGATCAAACAAAAAGCAAGCGGATGGACTACAAGTTCCTTTCATCAGCATGGAATGTTGTCATACTAAATAGCATCCTCTAGGCTGTCTCTTCCTATGCGATGACATGTTTTATGCTTTCTCTATCACTGTGTAAACACATACAATCAGTGGTTACTCGCTTCTGGTGGGATGGCAAATTCGGGAAAAAGAAAATGGCTTGGATCGCTAGGGATAAGCTAGAACAAATTAAAGACTTGGATTCAGGGACTTTAAACTATAGGTAAGCTCAGCTGGCGACTCTTAAATAATCCATAAAGCTTGGTAGGAAGAACACTCTAGAAAAATACTGCCCAAATGATAACCTACTGCAGTGTCAGGAGCATGCATCGAGCTCCCACGCTGGAAGAAAATCTTGATTGGATGAGACTTACTAATCCAAAACATTGGATGAGTAGTTGGAGACGGGAAAAATATCAGTGTGTGGGATAACAATTGGCTGGGTCTAGAGCCACAAGAATGACTTATAGGGCCTGCCCCAGAACATAGTTCTCTAATAAAGTTGATGAGTTATTCACAACTAATACAACCAAACCGAACATAGAAAATTACAGATATTTGTCCTGACAATGAGGAGATGATCCTGAAACTAAAACCCAGTAAAATTGGGGCTCTGGATAAGCTGTTCTGATGGGAACCAAATCAGGAGAGTACAAAACAAAATCCGGTTATGAGAGAGCACTTCTACAGGAAGACACCAATCAAAACACATGAGAAGAAATTAATTAACTGGTACCAAAAATGTGTGGAAGCTACCCACAACGCCAAAGGTATAAATGTTGGTTTGGAAAGCTCTAAAAGGAGCCCTTCCAGTGGCAGCTTGACTGGTGGAAAGACATAAACATTTTACCAACATGTAAGAGATATGGCGACATCGATGTACACTTCACATTTTCTTTTATTGTCAGCATGCTCGTGAAGTGTAGGCTCTAGCTCCCTTCACGAGATACATAGACTCAGAAAGGTATATTTATTGGACTATTACTCTGTAGTGAGAAATCGACCATGTTTGCCTCCAACGGGAAATGTTACAGGTTCGCTGAAACCGTAGATAGTATGGATGTTATGGACAACATGCAACAAGTTTGTATTAGAGAAATGTAGCAGCTCGCTAACAGAAATTATCGTTGGCTTACCAGCCATAGTGGATGAGACCACACCGATGTTGAGAACAAACACAATTTGGAGGGAGAGTTGCTCGACAGCTGGACTGGGTTAGACTATATCTTCCACAACAACTGCACACAAAAATGGCGATGCGAGAAGCAGTGAGAAAATGCTTAGAGTTTGGCCAGAAGAAGATAAGATGTGAATCTGACTCTACCATCCTATTCAACAGTGTAAAAATAGGACTCCTACCCAGGAGCTCGATGGAGTTGTTTCAGACAATTTAGCGTTTGCAGCAATGTTTGATGTTTTTTTATGTTTTGGATTCCTACAAGTAAGAACTCAAATGTTGATTTTTTTAGCTAAACATGGTCTGGTTGTTGTCGAAGGATTAATTAATTCCTTAGCCTAACTATTATTAATAGAAGTTGTGTTAAACGAAATCTATTTGACATAATGAAAAAAAATCTTTGATTAAAATTTTTATTTAATTAATAATCTTTTTTTTTGAAACAATCACGAATTAGCCCTGGTTTATTTCATGGTTTGTATTAGCCACAAAAATTTTGTGACAAAACATGGCTAAAACGTGGTATTTGCCACAAACGTTTCGTGATTTTTGCTATGAAAGTTTACACAAATTTTCTACGATTTTGACACGGTCTAAAATTGTGACAAACATGTAACCACATTATTGTGGTATTTGGTGGCAAAACTTTCTTATAGCCATGAAATTATGACTAGCTTTTTTACTAGTGATATGTGTACAACATCAACATGAAGAAAAACGTTTGTAAATCTATTTTATTTCAAATAAGGTGTCTCACTAACCAAGGGTTTTATGTGTTTAGCACGTGGTCAAACTTCTAAAGTAATGGTCGCGCAATGAAATGATGTTACTGCGAGTTTTTTTTTTCTTGTTATAAGATGGGTTTATATAACAAATTTCCATTTGAACATCCGGTTCAGATCTATAATTTTTACTGGATTTTCCAAAAGAAAAAAAAGATCTCGAGTAGTATTATTAAATCATTTTAAGGCAGTTCTCTAACACCTATCACCTTGGCCTATGGGATTCGTCAGATGATATGTCTCCGGCCTAACAGTACTAGGTTTTGACAACATATTTGTGAATAATATTGACTTCGGATGGAGACCACCCTCCATTCTATGACCATGGCAATATCGAAATTTAAACCATAAAGTAACTCATGGTAGAATATTTAAATATTTAGTCATTATATAAGTACCAAAGCTAACATCATGACTTAACTTGCAAAACAACTCTTCTAAGTTTTGAAGCTAAATTAACGTTGACCAACCACAATTAACAAAGATATGTGTACAACCGAAAAATATTTTGTGTTGGATCCGAGAGAAGCCACCTTCACGGATCTCGCACGTCTTCTCTTCTCCTCGGATATCAGGAATAGAAAGTTCATCGATTCTTCTGAACAGAAGCTTGAGGATGATTTTTGCAGATTCCGGCGAAGGTGGATCATCTTTGTATCCATCGTTATTCAAAAACTAATGATTCTTCTAAGAAAACCTCTCTACTATTCGGGGTTCTATCTTTCGTTCTGGTTGAATCTTCTTTCTTCCAACGGTGGCTTCTTTAAGATCCTCCCAAAGCTTTTCAAAGGTCAGATCTACTTTGGATTTCTTG
>OVBX01004984.1:251-10531 GCA_900406325.1 Erucastrum elatum
CCCCCCCCCCCCGTTGGAAGAACCCAGGATACCTGCAAAGAAGAGGTTAGGAAGGCCTCCCTTAGCTAAAAATAAGGAAAAATCTCTGGGAGTTGCTTCGAGTTTTATATCCAAAAAGCGTAAAGTACCTGAAGCTAGAGGTGCTGGAACAAAAAGAGCCTCATCAACTAGTAAAGCAAAACATGGCCAATCTTCCTCCACTCCTGCGGATACCCAACCTCCCTCTCATATCATTCCAGCCACAGTGAAAAGGAAGGTGGATTTTCAGAATCCGCCACCCCAGTTCCTTAAAAATTGTTAGCTTGAACTGCCAAGGTTTGGGGAATCCTCGACAGTCCAGAAACTAAGAGATCTCCATAAAAGATTCTCCCCTGACATTCTATTCCTCTAGGAGACAAAGAACTCCAATGACTTTGTGCTCCAAAAATGTAACTCGTTTGGCTACAAAAACTCCTTTCTGATCCCACCTTAAAGACATGGTAGTGGAGGCTTAGCTCTATTCTGGAGAGATGGACTTCATCTTAATATTACCACCTCTTGTAAGAACAACATCAATGCTGAAATCATTTATGAAAAAAAATTCTTTTTAGCTACATTCCTCTACGCGGATCCTGAACCAAGACCCAGACGACTCCTATGGAATAAACTTATTAACGAACTTTCTGATAGTGAAGTACATTGGTTCATCATAGGAGACTTTAATGACATCATCACCATCAAGAGAAAACTGGAGGTAGAGAAAGATCGGAAGCCTCCTTTGGAGATTTTAGAACTTTCCTCTCTGAAGGAGACTTGTTTGATCTCCCACACATAGGTGATTTCCTCTCTTGGCCTGGTGTCAGAGGAGATGGTGATGTTGTAAGATGCCGACTCGACAAAGCTGTAGCTAATAGCAATTAGTTTGATCTGTTCCACTCAGAAAGCGTCGAGTATTTGAAGTATGAGGGATCAGACCACCGCCCTATCATTGCCTGCTTCGATCCACACAAGAAAAAAGGGAAAGGTCTCTTTAGATATGATCGAAGACTAAAAGACAACCTTGAAGTCAAAGCACTAATAGAAGCTACATGGAAGCAAGCAGGTACCAAATCTGTTCAAGCCAAAATCAGTCAAGCTCGTAGGGCCATTGTTCAATGGAACAAAGATCAACAGAGAAATAGCAAGGTTCTTATAGAGAAAAGGAAAGAAGATCTGGAAAAGGCTATGACAAGCTGAGTAAACGATAACCTACTCATAACTAAGATCAACTAAGACCTGAAAGAAGCTTACCTCGCTGAAGAATCATACTGGAAACAGCGTAGCAGGAACCTTTGGCTAAGTTTGGGAGACCGCAACTCAGGCTACTTTCACACGCTCACAAAGGGTAGAAATGCGATCAATAACTTCTCAGTCTTAGAGGATGACAATGGCCTTTCTGTCTTCTATCAAAAGGCAATAACAGCTACTATCGTGAAGTACTTCTATGATTTGTTCACTTCAGTTCCCGGAGATAGGATCCCTGTGGTATCTAAAGCCTTAGTCCCTCGAGTCTCTGCTGCAGAAAACCAAGCCCTGATCGCAACACCATCAGCCTCTGAAATTCACTTGGCATTACTTGCAGTTCATCCGGACAAAGCACCTGGTCTGGATGGGTTTTCTGCAAGTTTTTTCCAATCTAACTGGACCACAGTTGGTCCTGCGATAGTTGCTGAGATCCAAAAGTTCTTTACCTCTGGTGTAATGCCGAGAAACCTCAATGATATCCATGTAAGAGTAATCCCGAAAATGACTGGAGCTAATAAAGTGGCTGATTATAGACTAATTGCGCTATGCAACGTCTACTACAAAATAATCTCCAAGTTATTAGCTAGCAGGCTGAAACAAATCCTAGCAGACCTTGTTTCGGAATATCATTCGTCCTTTGTTCAAGACAGAGCAATCGTGGACAACATTCTTATCTCCCACGAAGTCTTACACTACTTGAAAACATCTGATGCCTCCAAGCACTGCTCCATGGCAGTAAAAACTGACATGAGTAAAGCTTTCGACCGGCTTGAATGGGACTTCATCGAAGCTGTCTTTCTCCAACTAGGCTTCCAATCAACTTGGACTAACCTGATCATGCTGTGCATCAAAATGGTATCATACACCTTCCTAATCAACGGATCAGCACAAGGCAGAGTAAATCCCCAACGTGGAATCAGGCAAGGTGGTCCACTATCCCCCTATATCTTCATCCTCTGCAGTGAGGTGCTGTCGGGTATCTGTAGAATCGCCGAGGACGAAAAAAGCTCAAAGGCATCAGAGTTGCTACGAACAGCCCGAGAATCAACCACCTGCTCTTTGCAGATGACATCCTATTCTTCTGTAGAACAAACGCTACCAGTGTCAAAACCCTGCAAAAGATACTCTCTGATTATGAATCAGCCTCAGGACAACGTATCAATGCTCTAAAATCAGGCATCACCTTCTCCAATAAACCCACCAAACGTTAAAAGACAAACTGATGAATGATCTAGGCATTCACAAGGAAGGAGGTGCAGGAAAATACCTCGGCCTCCCAGAGCATTTCGGGAGAAAGAAAAGAGACGTCTTCACCTCCATCTTTGATAAGATTAAAATCAAAGCTGCTAGTTGGACCACCAGACACAATGATGAAATCCAAGAAAGATGGCGGCTTAGGCCTGAGAGACATTCAAAGCTTTAATGACGCCTTGTTAGCTAAAATAGGATTTCGAATCATTTTGAAACCCTCTTGCCTCCTAGCTCGTGTCCTGGCAGGTAAATACTTCCACAATCAAGACTTCCTCCAAGTTAAAGCCCCCTCAGCCTTCTCCCATGGATGGAGAGGCATCCTCATAGGCAGAGACCTCTTAATCGACCATCTTGGATGGGCTATTGGTAATGGGAAAGATGTTCTCATGTGGAATGATCCTTGGCTCTCTACAAACCAGAAAGTCTCTCCTATGGGACCAGCCCCAGTATCCTCAGCAAGCCTAACAGTCTCAACTCTTTTCAAAGAAGGCACAACAGAATGGGATATCCAAAAAGTGGACAACCTCTTTCCCCTCCTCATAGGATCAATCCTGACCATCAAGCCAAGTAAATGTGGAGGTCCTGACAAGCGAATTTGGCTCAATAGCAGTTCTGGCATCTACTCAGCGAGGACAGGTTACTATGCTGCACTAGAAAAGAATCACCCCAACCTGAATGCAGCCCCTCAAGTGCAACAGGACTGGCTCTCAGACGTATGGCGAGTTCCAATGTCTCCCAAGCTAAAACTCCTCCTCTGGAAAATCAAACATAACGCTATTCCAATTGGTGAACTCCTAGTCGCTCGACAGATAATTCCTAGCTCCAAATGCATCAGATGCGAAGGATCAGAGTTTATTTTCCACTTGTTCTTCCAATGCCCATATGCACTAAGGGTTTGGGACTCAATCCCCTTCGCTGCAGACTTCGATCCTCCGCTATTGCTTTCTTTTGCTGAGGGGTGGAAGATAGGTTTGAAATCCACTGTGCTCCCTCCTGTTGGACTTGGAGACTGTCCCCTGGCCCCATGGATCATTAACTCCATCTGGATCGCTAGAAACCTATTGATATTTCAAAAACGTGAATTCTCAACACAGAAAACGATCACAAAAGCAATATGTGATGCAAAAGAATGGAAATCGGCCCAGTCAATCTTACCCACGATTAACCGACGTTCCCCACATATACTTAACCCGCTTGGAAAAGCGATATCCAAGCGGCTGGCCTTGCCTGGAGCTTCTTGGATTCGAATGGTGAGAGGTTTAATTCTCACAGTGAAACTTCTGCATTTGTGATCTCGTCTCTTGTGGCGGAGGGACTAGCAATGCGCTCGGCGATGGAACATGCAATAGTTCTACATCTGGAAAGGGTGATTTTTGAGTCAGACTCCATGCAATTAGTGGCAGCAATCGCAGGGAAAGCCTACTTCTCAGATCTCTATGGAATTCTCTCAGATATCCATCTCCTTTCTCTCTCTTTTGTTTCAGTTTCCATGCGTTTTAGCCACCGTGAACTTCTGATCTTTGAATACGGTTTAGCTAAGTAAGCTCTTAGCTTATTTGTATTGAACCCGGTTTAACCAAAACCAAATTGAGCTAATGAATTTTCGTGTTCAAAAAAAAACAAAGGAATTACTACGTACAGTTAAAAGTGTAGATTGTGCCAAATCCACTAGTTGAAATACTCCACATGATACGATGGTCCTCCGTACCTGTATTTTTCTACATATGTGATCTTCCACTACCACTACCACTGCAAAAGCATTGGTTTCTATTACACATGTATGAATGCAAAGAGAAAATATATTATAAAAACACGTACAATGAAAATTTAAATTGCAGCTTGAATGGATTTGCTACAGATTTGACACCGAAACTGTTTTCATTGCCTCTGCATAACTCCATATTTGTCTTTTTATAACAACCCTCTTCGCACTCTATACAGATCTTGTCCCTATAAAAACATTCATTCTGCTGAAAAGGTAAGAAAGCTTCTTAGTAGGAGATTTGTAAACAAAAGGGAAAAACCTTACGCTGGAAGATTTTGCTTAGTTTGGATAGGTAACAATGCAGCATCAGAGTCTCCTTGAGGATCTAAGGTCTTCTACTTTCTCACGGATTTTTTAGAGGCAGACTCCATATAGTTCAAGAAGCCAGAGAAGCTGGGAGCTTTTCGTGGAGGTTGGACAAATAGCTCGCCAAAGCTCTTTGGAGGTCGGACAAGTGACGATCTTAGGCACCGATATCATCAGTAGAACTCGCCGTCCTTCTACGTCCTTGAAGCTGATTTACTTTTACACCATTTTTGCAAAGTTGTTTCCGTTCAGGGTCAGATGGTCCAGCTAAAGAAAGAGCAAGCTAATTACGATCATCTTGATAATCTTCGTCCAAACAAACTCGTTTCGTAGTTCCTTTCAAACGATTGACAATCAATAAATGTTGCACAATGAGAGAGTATGAGAGCAGAGAAGGAGCTGGTCTTAAGGATCGAACCTCGTCGCTATCTCCTGATATTTAAAAAAAAACGGAAAAAGGGAAGCGAAAGAGAGTAATCACCGATTTGAATAACTGGGAACAGGAAAAGATTCAAGGAATCGCTTAATCAAAAATCAAAGTGTCAAGGAAATTAGGAACTATAAATAAACTAATAGTAAGAAATCTCAAAGTGATTTGCTAAGAAATTATCACCTGTGATGAATATATACACATTCCGAGTTATAGAGCAGGGAGTAAAAATGCGTTAAAGAAAGCGTAACGGTTAACGTTTCTGTTGTTGATATAAGAGAAGACAAAACGTCGAGATCAAAGATCTCAAAGCGATTCAGTGTGGAGAAACGCATATGACTTACTCTGTGTTTTAAAGATTGAGCTTTATAAACCAAACGATGACAAAGAGTGAGGCCCAAACAGCAACGAAAATAAATAAAACGCCGAGTTTTGTTATTGTGGACAGGTTCGCTCCCAGAACGCACGACTTAGTGACGTGGCTTCACCAAAAGAGATGAACATCTATATATATAAAATAAGATTTTATCCCTCCTCCATGTGCCACATAGGATGCCAGCGTGGAAATTCGAGCTCCCAAGAGTTGACACGTATGAAACTCTGCGTTTCATTAAACTGATGTCATATTGGGCTTTATTCGCGTGTGTGTGTGAAAGACTGTATATGTTGTCCGGCCCAAATAAGAAAAAAGGCTGTATGTGAGGGATTAGGGTATTGTCTGGTGCGCCTTACGAGAACAAAGATCGACTACCCTTTAGATGCATGTCGATCATGAATTTTGCACTTCTTATCATAACTGAAACTTAAATTAGGGTTCATTTACTTCATCAATCTCTGAAGTTCTTCAGCAACAATGGTGTTTCAAGATGAAGAGTTAGGCGAATCACAAAATAGAACCTCTGACTGTGGCTTCCATGGCGTCGATTCGTCTACAGTTCTAAAAATCTGAACTGTCACCTCATCACTTTAAACAGCCGACTTTACTCCATAGACTGTCATAGCAAGATATGACATTGAATGAGAGTTATCCTCTTCAAGGCGGTGTATCTCAGCTCTATAAAAAAGTTAGTCTTCTTATCGATTTGATATACAATTACCATTTGATTTACTTCTGAAGTTCTGATCTATTAATTATTTTATAAATGTTTGATAGGAAGCATTAGTACATAAAGTCTTGGTAGTTCGACGATTAGTTTTAAGGTTTTTGCTTAAGCTGTGTGCTTGGTATGGGAAACGCTTAAGAGATCTGTAGTGCGGATCCAAGCCATGTTCATGTCTAAAAAAGTTCAAGATAATTATCAGATGATGAAACTTGGAAAGAAGCTCATATAAGTTATATAGTGATTGTTTTTTTTTTCCTTTTTGAACCTCTCCACCACAACTCATGAAGAAGATCGTAAGGTTGTGGCGTTGGGTGAGAAATACAGTTCGTAAGTAACTTATACTCCCTCTGTTTCTAATTAGATGATGTTTTAGAGGATTTTTGATGTTTCAAAATAGATGATGTTTGCATATATCAATGTACTTTTTCACTTTATCAAAAATTGTGTAACCAATGATATTTGGTAGTCTGTTTTGTGATTGATTGAATGATTTTTAATTGGGACAATTTGTTCAATATATCCAATATAAGTCTAAATTAGCCATATGTCCATGAATTAATATAAGGAAAAAAGCAGTATCCTTTTGGTAAGAGAGTGACGAAACTGCCCCTGCTTTACTCCAAAACAGATGCGGTGTTCTATGAGGCGTGTGTCAGACTGCGGAAAATCTTCAATTTGTTCTGAGGAGTAGGGATGACGATTAGAGGCGCTGCAGAAGACGGTCCGTCAGATAAAGAAGGGTTTCGTATTAATTAACTTTCAACAGATTTAAATTTAAAAAACACTATGTATTCGTAGATAAGTTCTCCTCCACACGTTCACTCAATCTTGTTCCTGTAAAAGAAAAATCACTTTTTTGGGTTTGAAAGCTTGAAAACAAAACTACACAAGAGATTTATAGATTCAATGAAAAAAACAAGAAGAAAAACATAGATTTTCAAGAGATTGGTGATAATTTATGATGTTGGCAATGGTGAAAATTACAGAAGACAAAAACGATGGGTAAATGAAGAAGAAGACTTAATTACCATCCAGCCACTCAATAAAAGAAAATACTAATAAAAAGGAAACATGTTTCTATGTTCCAATCCATCACCTGCAAAAGATATCTGATATTATATTTTATTAGCTGTTAAAAACCAGCTGCAATTACTTAATACAATAATGGGTAAGATGTTACACAATAGTTATTTTTAGCTGATACAAAATTTGTTAGTCTGTACATTGTTCTGGAGAAGATAACATCCAAAATATCAATTTATGACAACACTTTTAATATTTTTGGTGTAAAAGAATGAGTATACGATTATGTATGTTTTTATATTTCCTACTGTAAGAGTAATTTGTTAATATATTGTGTAGCAGTTAGTGAAGTTTTTAACGAAGACACAAATATGTGACTGCTAATTTATATATGAGGATATTGGTTAATATTGGAGTAACCAAAAGATTTAGCGGTTAACAAAAAGAGATAAATAGATTACCCACGAAGTTTTATACTCTAAGTGACAGTTAAGGCACAATGAGTTATTGGAAGGATAAACTAAATTACAAGTATATGAAATTGTTGTTGCGAATTGACGTTAACTAGTAATATATTAATATATTAATTAGTTGCTATTATGCACCATACATGTTAAGAATAAATTAAAATTTACATAAAGAAAAATAACAACATATAGATTCTAGAATTGAGCCATGAAGTTGTCTGATTGGTTAGTGTCCAGTGCATCAAATATTTCAATATCTAGGATCAACACCATTGTCTATTTCTTATATGTTTTGGCTTCTTTCTTTTTCTTATTTTCTTCGATCTTCACTTGGGTGGAATTACTTTTTGTGAGACACTTCAGAAAAAGTAGGTTCCTAAAGACACATATAACAAAATATTTAGCAGAGTCAACGATAGTCAGTTTCATAGTAGCTAACAAATCATACTAACAATAAATGTTTCCTTACATGTGAACAACTAAAGCAACACATTTTTTTTGCAATAGCTAACTTATCATGTATCAGCTAATGACAACATATTTTCTAACAACTAACAAAATTGAATTATACAAAAAATATTGTTAAGATATTATGTACCTGCTAAATATATCGTTAACAGTAACGCATAGAGTTATCAAATAAAAGATTGCCTGGCTTTTGCCACATTCATGAAATTTTATGGCATCAAGCTTTGTATCAGTTATGATAATATGTATCGGCTAATAAATTATGTAACAGATAACATGTTATCTACCAAACAATATATCCAATAACAAGCTGTGTACTATCTATTTATCAGTTAACAACCCTCGTATCAAACAATATATCAGTTAACATATTTAAATTTATGCTACATAAAACAATGATTAATGAATTAATAAAGAACAATTGAGAGAGAAGAAAAAGTCGGTGGTTGGGGGAATTTGGACTGTAACTCTTTGATTGTCATATTGAAACAAAGATACGAAACTCACACTTATTCGTAAAACAAAATTGAATTATACAAAAATATTATTGTTAAGACAATATGTACCTACTAAATATATTCTTAACATTAATGCATAGGGTTATCAAAATAATATATTGCAATGCTATTAACCGGTAACATTTTTATTATCGGTTATCTTTGAAGTTAGCCTGCAATGAATTAAATTAGCAGGCAACTAAATGGAAACAAGGCTAATAGAAATTATATTTTGTACACTAAAATTAACGGACTTTATTGCCACTAATAATACGCTTAGCAACTAAAATTACAATGTACTTCATAACAAATTTGAATAAAACAAAGGCTAAACGAGCTATGTGTGAAGAAGGAAATAAGATTAATGTTATTTGGTTCTGTAAGTGATTGCTTTAGGTTATATGCAGAAGGTGGGGATCTAGTCCAGCAGAAAATTCTTTGTATGATCATCAAAAATAGACCTGACAGACACCTGCAATCAAGAAAGAAGGGACATGTGTGAAGTTCAGACTGAGACACTATAATGTATTATCATTAATAGCAGTCTACCAAAACATTTACCTTGTAACATTGTTATTATCGGTTAGCTCTGAAGTTAGCATGCAATTAATTAAACTAGTAGACAACTAAATGTTAACAAGTCTAATAGAGAACTATATTTCGTACACTAAAGTTAACTGATTTTATTGCCACTAATAATGTGCTTACCAACTAAAATTTCAATTTACTTCATAACAAATTTGAATAAATTAAATAGAGGCTAAACAGGTGAGAATTCAACTATCCAACTAAAGTGAAAAAAATAATAATTTACAGGCTGTATTAACGGCGACAAAGTCAACTGAAAACATGTTTAGTGGATAATTATGCAAGTAACCGCTAAGCTTTCAAAAATAGCGAAACTCCGAAATATTTAGTTATTTGCTCTAAGAAGTGCTAGCGACTAAATCAAAAGTTGACTCCTAATTGATCATTTACCAAAGTATCAATGCTTTTAACGTGGTTGGGAATTAGACAGTAGTTATAATGGTTTATCAGCCCTCACCACGTTGTCATCTTTAGGAGCCGCCTCTTCGTCGGGCTTCTCGCCCCCGCCGAGGATGGTGGGAGATTGACCTTCATTTTAGCAGCAGTATTTTCTCATTATTCGTCGTTACAAACGTTTTTTGGAGATGGATGAGAGAAAAAATAATTAATCTGTGTAATGTAAAATTGATTCATAATTTATGAGATGAGAGGATAGAAAATTAGAATTGTTTGAGATGAGAAGAGAGAGAAATAGAGTTGCAGACTTAAAGCAAATCTGAGAAAGAAAAAAAAAAGAAAAAAATAAAGCTGAGAGAATTATCGTTTGGGTTTTGTAATCACAGACCAATGTTTGGTCCAATGGAAATGAAGGAGGTTTCTGACACACAACCAGACGGAGGCCAGTGCTATGAACTGTAGGTTATGTAGGTATGAAGGGCAAAATCGTCACAATAAAATGAAACAAAGAGTCAGGTGTATATGACATATTATATGGATGTTTGGGTGTAGTTCTGCCAATTTCTCTTTTTAATTTATATTTTAATAATATTTTAAATATAAAAAACAATTTTTTTAATAGTTGTGCATAACCTTAAAACTTCGTGTATTTTGAAACAGAAGGAGTATAATTTTGGAATTTTGTGAATTTTATCTGCAATAAAAACACTTACTTGGCTAATT
>OVBX01004985.1:0-13270 GCA_900406325.1 Erucastrum elatum
TCCGGTTCCTTTCTTTTGTGACTCAACTGCAGCCATTCACATCGCTAACAATGCAGTTTTTCATGAAAGAACCAAACACTTGGAGTCGGATTGTCACAAAGTTCGTGATATGGTTAAGTGTGGGTTGATCAAGACTCTACAGGTAACTTCTACAAACCAACTTGCAGATACTTTCACAAAACCATTACAGCCTGGTCTTTTCCATTCTCTTATTGGCAAGATGGGACTACTTTCGATCTCGTCGCCATCCTGAGAGGGGATATTAGAGTCTTGGTTTAGTATGGTTTAATTGATTACAATGTATTTTAGTTGGTTAGCTTATTCCGGTTAACTAAAGTCAGTATAAAGACTGATTCATTGTATCATAAATGTTTTAACGAGAATAAGAAAGGAAAGTTTGATCGTAACAGACTCTCTCGTCACTCTCTTTTCATCTTTATTGTTGCTCAAGTAACAAACTACTTTGGGACTGGAGAACAAGTATCTTTGTTCTTCAAGAACACTGGCAAAAACGTTGCATTTTCCATATTAAAGAGTTTTTTGTCAAGTGTGTTCGAAGGGGTGGACGAGTACACTTCACAAGGATGCCACATACAATGGGCAGCATTCAAGTACACACATTTCAACAGTCCGTGGGCATTCCTATCATCTCGTGCTGCTTTGATACTTCTTATGCTTACCATGCTTCAAGCTTTCTTCATAGCCTATCCTTATTTTCGTCCTCCTAAGTAAAAGACGAGTTAAGTGCTTGCTTCTAACTCTGGCTTCCAATTAAATTAAAACAATTATATTGGAATATTTTTTTAAAAAAACGTAACAATTAGAATTGTTATTTATTACTTCATCTGTTTTATTATAAGTGTCAATCTAAACTCATGCAAACATATTAAGAAATCATTGAATTTTGTATATTTTCTATATAAAAACATCATTACTCATAAATCTCAATCAATAGAAAAATAAAATAGAGAATAAAAGTAATAAATTCTACATTGAAATCCGAAAATGACATTTATTTTATAACAAAAATATTTCTCTACAATAACATTTAATATGAAAAGGAGAGAGTATATTGCTATGTGTGTAGTCTTTATATCAATTTGTTAAGCTGGGAGTACGAGTCGGCCATCCCAAAAAAACGCTTAGATCGATGTCATATTGCGAGCCAGCAAGATTAGCATTCTCTTCTTATTAGTAATAATCACAACGTCAGAAATATTCGTATGACTGAAGCAGGAACCACTAATCAAAAGTTAAGTTTTTCTTGTCGCAAATCAAAAGTTAAGTATCTTGAATTTAAAAGTCCAAAACAGTTTTAATTTAAGGCTTCGAATGGTAACAGCGGTTTGAGCGGTGCGGGATATGCGGATTGGATATTGCGGTTTGGTTTAAGTCCGGTTTTTGGAAGAGAAACGCATACTGCAGAACAATTGCAGTTCGTCTAAAATAGATAGTTCAAAATAAAGTGTGAATGGTGACATGTATAATGAATAGTATAACTGCGGGGATATATATAATAAATTTATATCTTACAAACTAAAAAAAACAGTTATACTAATATCATTTTAAAAAATTATTTTATATATCTGAAATTTAATATGTTATTACTGAGATTTATAGCAGATTATTTTATTTTTTAAAAGTTATAATTTCACTAATGTTATTTAAAAGTTAAATTAAATTATATATCTGAAATTTAATATGTTATTATTTTATATATCTGAAGCGAGCTGAACCGAAAACCAAACTGAGACCCGTATAGACATCTAAATTTCTATAATATAGTTTATATATTTATAAAGACTAATTATATTTAGCTTGAAAATAATCAATAATTTAAATCGAAATAATCAAATTACAAAATTTATGTAATAATTGACAAAAAAGAAATTTAAAAGAGAATCTTACTTTGAATAGTAAAAGTAACCACACCATTTTTGCTGCTTCAGCTTTTGGGTGCGTTTTGCTTCGAACAATACATATTTTGGACCGCACTTGCTCTTCAATTTTTGTTTTTCATTTATTTTTAATCAAAAATTACAGACTAAAAAGAATGACGAATGGTAACACATTTTTTGTACCGCATAGCGGAACCCACAAACCGCTTCAAACATTTATTGCCTAAAGATTATTGGAATTGGGGAATATTTGGCTGAAGTCGTCTTCAAGATAAAGGCTTCGAATGGTAATTGCAGTTTGAACGGTGTGGGACAAGTGGTTCAACTGCGATGTGGTTTTAACCAGGGGCGGATCCAGTATGTTAGAGGGTGTGGCATGTGCCCCACCCTAATTTTTTTTTGGTTCATTAACATCTAATATTAAGCTTATCTAGTACAATTACATAAAGCTTTTAGTTATGTAAAAATGATAATGTGCCCCATACTAAAAAGGATCTTGGATCCGCCTCTGGTTTTAACTGTTATAAAAACATATGAATATATGATATATATCAAGATTTTTGTTACTGTTAACTGCGGTGCGGAACGGGACACCGTTTACCATTCGAAGCTAAAGAAAACATGGAAGGAAGCTACGATCCAACCACTTGGTAGTTGGTATACCATAAATTCAATTATAATTTAAAAAAATTACCTTAACTTTTTAAAATGTGACTAAATCTACATTGACTCAAACAGAAATTAGTCAATTGTTAATAAGATAAAACAACGTCATTTTGATATATATATATATATATATATGTTCATTCCATGACTCAAATCCATGATGTGGTACCCTTTTAAAATGGTACATTAACAACTAGACTAAAGTAACTTTTTAAAATATCATTTGACATTAGAAATTATATAAAATATTTTTTTCATTTTATCTATTTTAAAACTTTGGTGATTGTTTTTATATATTTTAGTTATTGTGTAATATGTCGAATATTTTGAAAAATATATCTTAGTGAAAGAAAGGTAAAAAGCCTCTTAACATTTTTGAACAAACTATCAAAAAATATTATATTAACTTTGAAAAAAAAATCCACTTAAGCTCAAAAATTAAAATAATCTATATAAGAAATTTTTATAAATAACTTCAAAATTTTAAGTATATGTAAGATTGTGTAATTATAAATAGTTATTTATATTTTATTAAGATATAAGTTTATTAAAGATATGATAAGTAAAAACATGTTATGTATTTATATAAATCAGAAAATATCACCAAAGTTTTAAAATTGAATACGATGAAGAAAAAATAGTCACGTTTAATAAGTTCAGGTATTTTTTTTTAAAATTATAATTGAATTTAGGTCGTATTTGGCACCGATCATGTGTTATCGTCGTCTTTGTCACGACCGGAATTGTTTGAGTCGAAATAAGCATTTTTCATGTATATCATAACAACTTCGTTTTATATTGTTAACGGTTTACTAACTTATGTTAGAGTCAATGTAGATTTATGCACGTTTTAAGAAGTTTGGATGGATTTTTTGAATTTTAATCGAGTTCAGGTCGTATTTTGCACTGATCATTTGTTCGGATTGTATTTGGCACGATCAAAATTGTTCAGGTAGGAATAAGCACTTTTCCCGAAGAGAATAAAAAACAAGATTCTAAAATGCAATCTCCCCCAACTAGCCTATGACATGAGGCTCTCTGTAGCAATCCGGCATTGCGATGTTGTGGATTGTACTTCAGAGTCACGATTTTATTTCACATTGCTTTATTTATACCTTTACGAATCTGATTTGTAGGCGTCCAACTCCCCTGATGTCTTCGCACATTTCGCTCTCTCCAGGTGTCGTAAATGGTCATTTGAAAGACTATCTTGATCAGGATCGAATCGAAGTCGAGTAAGTCTGCTCAGTTTGATCATATTCAGTGTCTGAAGTCCAGTTAGGATTTGTTCTCTAGTCAAAGAATACTCTCACCAACCTTTTTCAAAGCGTGAAAGAGTAGAGACAAGCAAAACAGAGCTTACCCTTCTCTCCACACAATCCACAGTCTTGGATGACACCCCACATCCTCATTTTGTCTCATGTAGAGAATGTGTTAAGCACTGTTAACCATTTAATAAGGCAGAATACCCTGCGAAGACAACGTTATCCTACACCAGCCAACTTTAAGATTTTTGGAAAAATCTGCTCCCAAATGTTTGCAGCAGAGAATCTATTTTTCTAAGATGGATAATATATATATATATATAAATATTTATAAACAAACAAGAACAACAAATATCAAACAAAGTGAACAATAACAATTATTATAATGTATTTATTTTTGTAAATATTTATTATTGCATAAGCACGATATAATTATCTAATAAAATGATAGATCAAGATTCAGTAGACAAATCGCCTAAAACAAGCTTGAAATACATATGGACAACGTGTTTCAGAGATCAGATCAATGTCACAAGCAAACGTACCTAAATATAATTCTCTAATGGATAATCGATAGAACAGTATATACCCACAGAAGAAGTTAAATCATGCATAGTTCAAGTTCAAGATCCTTAAACGTTTAAAGATTTTCTTATTGTAAGAAATTATGCTTGTCACTGTGATTGAGAGTAGAAAATCCTATAATTCTAAATAGTTTACCTGAACACTTTCATAGCTTGGTGTTAGTTTATTACCCGTAATTTAAATACAATTTTGTTTAAATAACCATAGTAAAGATAAATATAAGGAGGTAGGACTGTACAATAATGTTTAATATTTATCACATAAGTCTAACTACCAATTTCGTTTTTAACAAAACTATGATCGTTAGTCTAACGAAGTTAGACCAACTTCAACGATTTAGTCTATTTTTCTCTCTGAAATAAAGTAATAATATAATAGAATTGGTTCTTATTCCAATGATATTTTATTTTAAGTGAAAAATATAATGATGACCAAAAAAAATACTTTATATATAGAATAAATATATGTTTTTATCCTATTATAGAGTGAAAAATAAAGTATTACTGAAACTATTTTACTCTAAATTATACTCTTTCTGTTTTTATAAGATAGATTTTTTAGTGTTTTCACACATATTAAAAAAATGTATTAAATCACTATTATAAACTTATCGTTTTCTGTAATTTTTCAATTTTCAACAAGTTTTGCCCAATAGTAATCGAATAAAACCAATTAAATTTTTTAAATATGTAATTTTTTCATAGAAAACATAAAACATACAATTTGTTTGAAACAAAATCTTTTTCCAAAACATTAAATCTTAGGAGCGGATGGAGTAATTAATAATAAAAAATATTCTTTCCGTTTTGAAATAAGTGTCACTCCGATACTTTTCACACATATTAAAAAAGTTGTTGAAATATATGCAAATTGTTATTAATTACATTTTTTGACCAATAATATTTGAGTAGATACAATTATTTATAAAATCAATGCAGTTTACAATTAATTTTCAGCTAAAAATACTTATAATTTGCATAGAATTGTAAAGTGATATTTTTTGTTTAACAAGAAAAAACAGATATAGTGATACTTAATATGAAACGGATGAGTAAAACGGTGTTTAGGAGATAATATATTTTTTTAAATAGAACAGTAAAATCGGATAGAGCAGCCAATCAATGAATCGCACATCATAGGTGCTGGTGCTGCTGTTGTTTCTGACGTCATCATTCTGAAGTCAGCACCTTCGGTAAAGACTACGTTATGAGTTGCTAACGTCGATGTTCGACGGGATTAATGGCGTTTTCGTCGGTGCATGGGTCAAAACTTGCCAGCTACTTGGCAATAATTAATCTCTTTTAATGTATAAATAACTAAATTTGATACCTAATAATTTATGTGGTTTGTGTTTCTAGAAACCCGTAAGTTAATGACAGACATATTTTTATGCTAAAAGATCTGAAGGAGTATCCTACTTAACAACTAAACAATGATCACAATTTAATGACACTTAGTGAATTTAACGTGTGAGTAGCTAATAAATTCTTTAGCTAATGCTAATACTAGTGAAATTAAAATTGCCGATGTTGTGGTTTCAGTCTATACCATTTGTCAACAACATAACACAAGACTTTTAGACTTTCTAGCTGAAAAAGACTCTTTATAAATACGGCATGTTCTGTAGCTCATAAAGAAAATAAACTGAACTAGAGATTGAGAACAGGTATATTTTTTGTCTAAATTGTTTTGTCTCATATAATATATTTTTTCGTTTTTATAATCATATTTGAGTATGATATGAATTTAATATAATAGATATTTTTTTAGTATAATAAATAAATCAAGTTTCATAAGTATACTTATGTAGTAATAAATAAATCAAGTTTCATAAGTATACTTATGTAGTTGTGTCATATACGTTTGAGTATTTATTTGTAATCTTTATTCATAAAATTTGAAATATGGTATATTTTTTTGTATTTTAATATATGACAACAATTTTAATTTTCCAAATTTTATTTTTAGACCTAAGTAGGTGTTTTACTAAAATATATAACAAATTATAGAAATTATTTGATAAAAAATGTAGATTAGTAATATATAATTAATCTCAATTAGACAACATATTATTCAAACAATATAAATTTTAAAAGTCCATACAAATACACAATCCAAGATAATGAATTAGAATTGAGACCCATGACCCATAAGATGTGGTTGTTACCATAAGAGATGAATGTTGTTGCAGTTATCATATAATCTTTCTTCATTTTCGTTGCAGTTAAACGAATAGATGAGTATATTTTGTTGATTTAATGGTTGAACTTAACTAATATCAACCGGTCAGGAGAATTAATAGAATAGATTATTCATGTAAAGTTTTTTTTTGGTAAACCATGTAAAGTTGGATTCCCTTTCCTGGATTGGCGGATTCAAAAGACTAATCATATCTCAAAAGTTTTTTTTTTGCTAAATATCTCAAAAGTTTGTTGCCCCTTCTTTTTTTTTCTTTTTTTTAGTGAATTGGTGGCGCCTCTTTCAACCATGGCTATATTGTTCTCTTCCTATAGTCTTGTTGTAGCATTCCTATCGTTACTTTTAGTTGTTTTTTTCATAAAAAAAGTTCTCATAAACAACTTCCACTGAACAGCGTTTTAGATTTTAAAATTTGTAGTAGAATTAAAATTCCCCCAATATTATAGGATACAGTTTTGACATAATCTATACAAT
Source organism: Erucastrum elatum (assembly GCA_900406325.1). Taxonomy (NCBI): domain Eukaryota; kingdom Viridiplantae; phylum Streptophyta; class Magnoliopsida; order Brassicales; family Brassicaceae; genus Erucastrum; species Erucastrum elatum. The sequence goes on from OVBX01004985.1 coordinate 7,088, forward strand.
TATTTGCAAAGTAATTTTTTCGCATTCAAATTCTCACGTTAAACGTTAAACAGGCTAATATCGTTTATATCTTTAGTAATATATATATATATATCATTAATGAAAAATAAATAGAATTTAAACTATTTTAATTAGATAAATGATTAAATTAACAATAATAAGAATTACCCAAATGCTAAAACATATTTTAAAATAAAAAAGAAGATATTTTCTATATACATTGTGTTGTTGTTCTTAAAATATCTTCTAATTAAACAGTTAAAATTAAAAATATAAACAAAATAAATAACTAAATATTAATCAAGTAATTTTTATATAAATTATCTACAAAAAAACGAAATTAATGATTAAAATTAATAACAATAAGAATTATTCAATACCTAAAATATATATAATTAAAAAGTAATAATGAGTAAAGTATATATAAAAGTATTTTTTATGAAAAATAATAATACGAAAGGATTTTAAAATGAAAAAAATAAACACTAATTTATCATTCTAGTCTTTTAATTAGTAATCAATATATTAATAATAAATAATTATAAAATGTTTAAGCCCGCATGTGAAGACGAAACACCTAGTGTATACTATTATTTGAAAAGTAAATTTGTTGATTTGTCTTGTTCTCCATAAGTTTAGTTAATTTTGCTTCTTTATCACATTTACTTAGGTTTTAGTTAAATCGTTGTTTTATTATTTGTTTTTAGCTGGGTCACTAATTTACTAATTTAAAAAATATCCTTAATGAATTTTGTATGTAATTAAAAAAAGAAATTTATTTTAATAATATTAAATTTATCAATATTATTATTTGAGTACTAAATTTGCTGATTTGTCATGTTCTCAATCATTTTACCTAATTTTGCTCATGTTTCATACTTTTATTAGGTTTTAGCTAAATCATTGATTTATTATTTGTTTTAAATTGAATTACTAATTTATTAATTTAAAAATACCCTTACTGAATCTTGTATATAATAAAAAAAATTTATTTTGATAATATTAAATTTATACGTTGTATGAAAATTTAGTTAGTATTGTTTTAGTCATATTTTATTAGGTGACTTTTAGATAGGTTGTTGATTTATTATTACTTTCTAACTGATTCATTAGTTTATTAATCTAAATAGTACCCTTATTGAATTTTATAAATAATTAAAAAATATATTTTAATAATATAAAATTTATATTTTTATATTATATTAAATAATTGATTAAAAATAAGATAATTCTTATATATATTGTGTTGCTATCTGAAAATAATTTGTTTATTATAAAATTAAAAAAATAAGATACAAAACAATTTATTATTGAATATTAATCAAGAAAAAATATAAAGATATTTTCTAAACTATTTTTAAGATATGAGTGCTTTAAAAAATTTAACACAATAATAAGTATTAAATTTTGATCCGCGTGGATGTATTTAAAAAGAAATATGTTACTCTCTCTTTTCAAAAAGATGTATGTTCTAGAGAAAATTGTTTTTCAAAAAGATACATTTTTTATATTTCTAATTCATTTTTTGTCAACTCATAATGAAAAATTGTAAAGTTCAAAGACATTGATTGCATTTTGTAAAATCATATTGGTTTGGAAATAAAAAATATAAAATTACAGAAAATTATGTATTTAAAACTAAGTTTTTTCTATAAAAAAACTAAGTTTTAATGTAGTTTATTAAAAAGTGCAAAAATACTAAAATATATATCATTTAGAAACGGAATGAATACTGTTTATTTTTCATGCCACTATTTAGGACTGGGCAAAAAATCAAATCTGAAAAACCGAAAAGATCTCAATCAAAAAAAGTAGTATCAAACCCGACCCAAAATTAATTAAATATCTGAATTATTCAAAATTTGGCATTTAGAGTATTTAAACCTAATCTGAATTGAATTGAAGTATTTTGGGGTATCATAATGTACAAATAGATTTATATTATATATATATAACTATTTTTGGATTTATTGTATATAGAAATATGCAGAATATATATGATACTTTTAAGTTGGTTTAAATACTTGAAATACAAATAGTCAAAAATAAATATCTAAATTAGTTAAAATATACTTAAAATAATTACTTATAATATTTTCAAATATTTAAACCAGACTAATTTATATGTTAAGTTTAGGTACTCTCACATATGTTATTCAAATTAATATGTTATATATTATTTTATTTATAAATTTGAGAAATTTTAAGTGTATAATGAATTTTAATTTTTTAAAAAATAATTTATATAGGTTATCCATATCCGAACCAACACAAAGATCTTAATTGAACTCGAACCAAAAAATATACATATCTGAATGAGGCTAAATTCTTAGATCCCGGAAACCCGAAACCCAAACATACCCAAACCGAACCCAAATGTATATCTGAACGCCACCCCTAGTTACTATACATACATGTGTCATTATATAATCAATCGTATTTTATATGTATCATCATATAAGTAATCATATGATTAATAGTATTTTATACATACTATCATATAAATAATCACATATATTATATTTAAAAAATTAATGTGAAATATAAAAACCATAAATTAAGTTGGTGTTTGAAATTTGGCTTCGTATTGTATTTTTCTTATATATATATATATATATATATATTGAAACATTTTTTTGTGGTGGTTATTGGAATATTTGAATCTATGTATATTTGAATCTATGTATATTTTTGAATAAGTTTTTATATAAATCAATTTTAAATTATTATTTTGATTTGAAATATGTATATCAAGTAAGATAAGCCTATATACTTTTTAAATATAATATAATGGACTTATAATTTTTCTTAATAACATAAGCCCATTATTATTTTTTTAATATACAACTATCAAGGTTTCCAAACAACACTATATTACTTTCTTTTACTACTATCTATGTTTCTAAACAAATCTTAAACGTACTTAATAAGATAGATATATGTAACTTAGATATGGATTCTATGGATACACTAAAATTGACAGAAACTGAATCAATTATGTGGACTGCGACACATGATTTGAATATACGACAGGTTGCACAAGTAGAAGTGCAACAACTTCCAACAATTCTAGGGAGATGGTGTTTCACAGATGGCTCGTGGAAGGATAAAGACTCCTTCTCAGGACATGGTTGGTTCAGTACGCTAGAGGGCTTTGATGGTCTAATGGGGATGCGAAATGTTTGGGCCAGTCTATCATCTCTTTATTTGAGCAATGAAGTGTATGAGAAATTTATGAGTAAACCGGGTAGACTTAATGTATTCATATTGGAGAATTATATAAATTGAAACTTGTTTTTTTTATCACATGACACATCATATACAAAAGCCAACGCCCAACACCTAAGTTTCCTTTCAATTTCCCCTTATCCAGCATCTCCTTCTTTTTTTTTTTGTCACAATCTAGCATCTCCTAAATTTGGCGTCTGCTAAAGAACAAAAAAGTAACTACCTGCTGGAGGCGATCGAGCACATGTCCTAATTCCTAAATTTTTTTTTTATTTGTTTTTCTATATTATTTATTTCTGTACTTAAATACACCCTACTATCCTAGCTTATGTGTAAAATATATATGTTAGTGTGGTTTGTTGCATATCTTATATAGTTTAACTATAACATATCGTACTTTCTTATCAATTATTTATTTATCTTTTTACCCAAAATTTTATTTTTTTATTTCTCCTGCCCAGCTGCTAATGTGTTTGTGGCACCACTATGCATTTTCCCTATATATGTGTATGTTCTCCCTATCCATTCAGCAATTACAGCAGAGAGAAAACGGCAAAGAAACATCATACGAGCACACTCTCCAAAAATGAATGCCCCCCACGAAAACGCAGTGCAAGCTATCCTTTATGGCCATAGCTGTGCCAAGCGGTTGAAGCTGCGGCTCGGCGATCCAATGACTGACGACAGATCGGTTTCAGACTATGATCTTGCTACATCGATCGTTCATTGTTTTTCCAGTGCCATCTCAATCTTATCTGATAAACCCGAAGATGATCAGGTTTCTGATTTATCTTCAATGGATTCTTCTGCTCCTCTTCCCCAGATAAGCCACTCCAAGACAAGGTATTGATGATTAACATTCAGCTACCGAGTGTTCCATGCTAAAATGTAGTTCGAAGTAAACTAATAGTTTTAAATATATTGTTGAAAAAATATATATAAACATAATGTCAACACGTAGATCAGTGTGTGACTATAGCTAATCAATGGGATATGTGAATTTATATGCTAATATTTTGTTACCATTATATTTTCAGAAAGATTAGGAGTACTAATTCAACTAAGAATTGGAGAGACGATTCACCGGATCCCTACTACGACGGGTTTAGTTGGAGGAAATATGGCCAAAAGTCTATTAAAAACTGTAAGCACGAAAGGTGAGATATCAGAAATAGCCTAATCATTTTTGATCAACTGTAATCATTTTCGTTCCGGCCACTGATACTAATCGGAGTATGTATGAATGTTAATACAGGAGCTACTACAGATGTTCTTACAACATAGATCATGCCTGTGAAGCTAGAAAGCATGAACAGCAGATCAAAGACAATCCTCCGGTTTACCGAACCACTTACTTTGGCCAACACACTTGCAAGATAAACAATAATCAAGATGCCGTTTTCACTGCGATTAGAGATCAGGTCGATGGTTTGGAAAGTTCCCGGATTATACGATTCGGGAAAGAACTTGATCAGGAGAAGGAAAGCCACTCGAGCGGGTTTTCTTTATCGGTTAAGCATGAAGAAGATATCATCAGAGAGGAAACCACGGAGCAGTACCCTCAGATAACCGGTGATGGTAAAGATTGTCTACATGTGATGGAAGAGAATCAATCATCACTATCAGGTTCTTATACGCCTCCGTTGATATATGTCAGTGAAACTGACATGTCTGATTCAGATCTGCTATTGAACAACTTAGACTCATTGGATCGTTATGGTTTGTTTGACTTTGGAGTTCACTAGAATTTTTTAAGCTAAATAATTTCCTTTTATGAGAAGTAATAAGAATTACGCGTATGTATGTTATTGGATAGTTTCTATCATTTGGCCTCTAGCTAATAGATGAACAAATGTTTTATTAAGATAGTGGAAATGACGTTTCGGATTTTCTTTATTTTTTAAAAAAATATTATTAATGCGCTAAACTTTTTTTTTATTATCTTTAAACTGATATGATAATTGATCAAAGACTCTGAAGTTTTTACTTCTAATAATTTTGATCAAAGACTCTGAAGTTATTTTATTCTCCGAAAACAATAATAAAAGCTCTTTTAATTTATAAAGTTGCAATCTCTTGCAAAATTAAGAAGAAAATTCTCGGGTGCAAATATACTTTTGTTCCTTTGCCAACCTAACGTGGAGACTTGTCAACATTTTTGCAAGTGTGAAACTTCTCACCTCCTTCGTAAGGATTTATCAATCATGAGTAGTCTTTGTTTCACTTCAAACAACAATTATTACAAACAACTAGAGTTTTTGTCCGCGCTACGCGCGGAAAATGAATTTAGATTATTTGTAATATGTGACTAATATTAAGAATTTCTTTGGTATTTTTAATTGAGTTTTTGATGTTGATATTGTGCTATGTGAAAGTTTTTCACAGTGGGGAAGATTAAATTTGTGAAAAAGATTAGAATATATTAGTTTTTTTTAAAAAATAGATGAGAATGAAGTTTGGCAAGAGCATAATACAAATTAAAGTGGGACATGAATAAAAGGAATAAGAAGAGGTTGAAATTTGAAAATTATTTTTAAAAGGGGTAAATTGTTATTTTTTTTGTTTTGTAAATATGTTTATCTAGGCCATTAAATTTTAAAAATAAAGATAAAATTTGTAAAATAAAATAAATTGTTCTTCAGAAAAATAAGAAAACAAAACAGTATATTACCTACTTTGAGAATTGATAGGAAGCTAATGATTTTGAGAACCGACACCGACACCGATTCCGATAGCCGGAAAATGCACGTAAAGAGCTTCCGACTGTATATACATTTTTTATTTTAAAACTTTTATAAGAAGTGGATTAAAGTGTTTTCTTTAGTATAGTTGTAGTATTTTATATTAGAAAAAAAATCATGTATTGTTGATGAAGGAAAACCAAATAAGGTACGGTTTTAGTGGATAAAGTAGAAGCATAGAATTAAATGCTAGCAAACTGATTGTGAATATAAA